>CM021106.1:387334134-387549390 GCA_007115665.2 Sequoiadendron giganteum
ACTTTCCACTCGTCCACTTCAAGCTTTGTTGCATGATACATCAAGTTAGTGTGAGCTTTGGCATAGAAGACTTGCTCACATTCACTTCTGAGCGCTTCCAACCATGGATAAGATGGTCACCGACATTCCTAAACTCAGCCAGGAGCATGAAGGTACTTGCCGAGGATGCGCATTAGGTAAGAATACTAAAGGACCCTTTCATAGTAGTGAAAGTAGATCCAAATGCATTCTAGATCTTGTTCATTCTGATTTGTGTGGTCCAATGTTTGTTGCTTCTTTGAGTGGTTTCTTGTATTATGTAATTTTCATTGATGACTACTCTAGAAAGACTTGGATTTATTTCTTAAAGACTAAAGAATTTGAGGAAGTACTTGAGAGATTCAAGGAATTTAAAGCTCAAGTAGAGAACTTGTCCAAGAAGAGGATCAAAGTTCTGAGATCTAACAACGGAAGAGAATACACCTCTGGAAGCTTTCGTAACTTTTGTGTTGAAGCAGGAATTAAGAGGGAGTTTTGTGTTCCCTACAATCCACAACAGAACGGTGTAGCAGAAAGGAAGAACAATCTATTGTAGAAGCAGCTAAGGCCATGATTCATGATCAAGATCTGCAAATCTTCCTTTGGGCCGAAGCTTCTAGGACAGTTGTGTATGTTCTGAATCGAAGCCCTCATCGTATCTTGGAGAACATGACTCCTGAAGAAGCTTTCATAGGTGTGAAGCTTGAAGTTAGCCATTTGAGAATCTTTAAGTTGTCCTATGCATAAGTTGAAACTCGGCATTTTCAAGTACTCGGCAAGCCCGAAAAACTCGGCTCGGCAAAAACTCGGCAAAAACTCGGAAAAAACTCGGCAAAAAACTCGGGAACTTAAAAAATTGCTTAAACTTCACTAAAAACTCATTTTTTTTGCAAAATTCAAAGATAAGATGCATCCAATGAGTCAATAAATGAGTACATATAAGAAACAAGCTATATTTGATTGATTTGAAAGAAATTGGATACAAAATGGCATCCTCATGTGGAATGCTCAATGTGCTGATATGATAATAGTCTGAAACAAAATGAAATAGCAATTTGTTTTTGTAAAACTGAAAGTAAATACTACATATGTCATAAACATTAATATATTTCAGTTTTTACAAATTCACATGAATCACATCTTCCTCTTCCCATGTCTAGATCTCAATATGGGACCGGAAGAGGGTGTCCGTGTAATCATAGGACTCCGCTCCTGCTGTGCCTGTGGCTTCTCAACCTCCATCCTAGATGTAGATCCTCCTGCAGCTGTTGGTGGTGGCACTGGCAATGACTCCTCCTCAGGATCATCCTCAAGGTCATCCAATGAGAATGTAAATCCACCCTCCTCCATTGCCTGTCGCTCTAAATCATAAATCTCATCCTCGGTAAACAATGGAGGCTGCTCCCCTCGCCCTGTCCAATCACTGTATGGATCTATCTCCTCCAAATCAATTGGATCATCATATGATATCTCCTCTACCTTTTTTATTTTTAATCGAAGATTATATTGCACATAGACAAGGTCATTGAGGCGTTTTTGAGCGAGTTTGTTCCTCTTCTTTGTGTGGATGGCCTCAAACAAACTCCAATTGCGCTCACAATTGGATGAACTACAAGGCTGGCTCAAAACACGGAGGGCAAAGTTTTGAAGATGTGGGGTTTTTCCACCCCAATGTGTCCACCAAACATCTACAAAAAAAAGAAGAAAGAGTTAGAAATTTGTAACTTGTAACTTGTAACTATCAAATTTTCATTTTTGTAACTTGTAAATTTCAAATTTTATACCTGGTGGCAGCCTAGATACTACTCTCTTTGCCAAGTCTGAAGAGAAGAGTACACCCCTTTTTTCCCTGTAACTTTGCAATTCATTAACAATGCAGTCTGCCTCATCAGGCGTGGATGTCATCCGCTGAATGCAAGTAGTGAGGCCCTCCATAACCTCTCCAGTAGGATCTTTATAGGTGCCTGAATGGATGAAACGGGGGTTCAAGAAGTACCCTGTTGCATGGATAGGTTGGTGGAGTTGATTGTTCCACCTCCTGTCAATAATCTCCCAAATGGGATCAAACTTGAGGCTGTCCCCCTTATAATAATTTCTAATAGCCTCCTTGGCCCTATCCATGGCCTCATAAAGATAACCCATTGGGGTTTGATCCCCATCCACCAAACGGAGCACTCTAACCAAGGGCTCTGACACCTACAATATAAATTTAAAATTGCAAAAAACTATTAGAGTTACAATTTAGTAATTTACAAATTTACAATGAAGGACATTAACTTTAAGAAAATGTTCAATTTGAATTTATATTCAAACTCAAAGTTTTGAAGTTACCTTCACAATCTCTGTTGCTTTTTGTGCAAAGAGGGGCTCGAAGACAATGCTTGCAACTCTTTCTCCTTCCGGCTTCTTTGAATAAGGTGAGTCTATCCATGCTTGACTCACAAACATTTGTTTCAAAGCCGTCAATGCGCCAAGAATGCTGTGCAACGTTAAGAAAACCGTTGCAAACCTTGTCACACCAGGTCTCACCAAGTCTCTCCCATTGGTGTGCTCCCTCATCAAGCTCAGAACCCAAGGGTGATTGTAGATGTATTTAGTGATCCTTCTTCCATCCTCTACAATCGGTGTGATTCAATGTAATTTTCCTATGTCCTCCAAAAGAAGGTCAAGGACATGGGCAACACATGGTGTCCAAAAAATTGTCTGGTGTCTATCTTGGAGGATTCTTCCTGCTGCCACATATGCCGCTGCATTGTCAGTTATGATTTGCACGACATTTTTAAGCCCAACCTCCATGCACACTTGCTCCAACATTCTAGCCAAATTTTCTGCATTTTTTACTATGTTGGAGGCATCTACGGATTTCAAGAACACCACCTCATTTTTGCGAGAAACCAAAAAATTTATGATGGTACGGTTTTTTCCATCCGTCCACCCATCAGAAAGAATAGTGCAGCCATATTGTTGCCATTCTTCTTTTTGTTCTTGTATCACTGCCTTTGCTCTTTCAGTAGCATTAGAAAGCAACCTACAAGTACAAAGTGAAATTAAGTACACAATTTTAATTTGTAAACAAAAAAATAACTTAAATTAATCATAAATTAAACTTAAGAAACATAAAATTAAATTAAAGAACATAAACTAATTTCTAACCTTCCACTCAATTCTTTGCGCGAAGGCGCCTTGTAGCCTTTCCCTGCAACTGTCAATGCGGTCACCAAATTGTCCCAATAAGGTGAGCTTGCCACATTGAAAGGGATGTTGTTGAAGTACCAAAAATCGGCACAAGCAACATCTGCATGCTCACGCACCTCCTTATTCCACCCAGTTGCCTCTAAAGAAGGTTGTGCACCAGGTTTTGTTTCTAGGCACAAAAAAATCACCAATGTGTGAACCTGTGGCTCTAGGTGTCTGTGTTGATCCTGCCACTGGTACTCTAGTAGAGGAAGATGAAGGCATGGTGGTGGTGGTGGGTTGCCTTCGCACACGTGGACCACGAAGAGAGCCCGCTATGTTGGCTACTACATCATCATCATTGACAGTGAGTGAAGGTTGTCTGCACTTGCAACACCTTGAGAAGAAGCTATGGCAGCTTGCATTGCTGCTTTTGCCTTCGCTTTTTGCATCTTTTTTTCTTCTGCAGCGGAAAGTATTGCATTCATTTGTCTTTTGATTTCCTCATTGGTGTTTATGCAAGCCTTAGCATCACGTCTAGGGATGCCTGCAAGGTGGTATTTGAGGCGATTGATGCCTCCACGGTAAATTTCTTTACATCTAATGCAATACACTGATCCAGGTTCTGGTCCTTCATATGCATATCTCCAAGCGGGATCTCTAGCTCCTTTTGGACGAGTGCCTACATATTCCCCACTCCCAGGCACGGATGGGGCTGAGGTAGGGGTAGAAGCGGATTCAGAAGCCATGATCAATTAACCTGTTACCTACACAGTACACACACAAAGTGAAATCACAACTTGTTAGTTTTTTGATAGAAATTTTAAAAACAAGCTAAATTAGATTAAATCAAAATTGAAAATTTCAAAATAGATTCTAAACTAATCTAAGATTCTAAATAGTAAACTAATTTAAGATTCTAAAGTCTAAACTCTAAACATTTTCAATTTTTCATCAAAAAAAATGGATTAAAAAAAGAAAATAATAAACTAGGGTTACAAAAAAATGTGAAAAAAATGTAAAAATCAGAAAACTACTTTAAATTAGTAACAAATTAAGCTAATATATAAATTTAAACATGTTTTCAACAAACAAGAAGAATCAAAATTACAAAAAATAACTAGAGTTTGAAGAAAATTTGAAAAAAATGAAAAAAACTGCAAAATATATTAAAAAATCATAAAAAAGTGTCACAAATTCTTGTTTTGTTGAATCTAAATCTTCTTTTAAACATATAAATGTATTTGAATTTGTTTTATAGTTCATTCATGATGTTTTTTAAACATACAATCAACAAAAAAGAAGAAAAAATGAAAAAAAAAGAAAGAACAAGAAAAATTAGAAAACCTACCTGGAAATCCAATTTGCCTTCGAAATCTGATGAAAATCCCCTTCGAATCTCGTCTCCTCGATGCCAAATCACAGATAAATAGTGCAAAATGCTTTGGGCAAGTTTTTTCCTCTGCTAAAAGTGAAAACAAGTGACAAAATGAAATGACAATGACGTTTTGGCCGGCCGCGGACATAAGACACAGGCCGCGCGGGTTTTTTTTAAAAACTCGCCGAGTTTTTCCGGCGAGTTTTTGCAAAAAGTACGGACTGTACCTTTTGCGAGTAAAACTCGTAAAAACTCGTTTCTGAAAAAAACTCGCGAGTTTTTGGCGAGTGAGCCAACTATGGTCTTATGTATGTTCATGTGCCTAAAGATAAAAGGACTAAGTTGGAACCATCTGGCAAGAAGGGAATATTTGTGGGCTACAGTGAGTCTTCAAAAGCCTATAGGATATACATTCCAGGTCAGAAACTGATAGAGATCAGCAGAGATGTTACATTTGAAGAGGATATTGCATTTAAGAGATCTAAAGGCTCTCACATGGAAATAGATAATGAAGACCTCGAGACTCCTCAGGACATGGAAGTTGACCTTACCCCTGAGATTCAGAGGAAGTCTTCTGAACCAGAAGACGATGGTGATCTAGTTGAGCCTTTGGAACCTACTGATGGGCCTAGAGACATTGTTATTGGTCGAAAGAGACCTCTATGGGCTAGGCCAACAATGCAGGAGGCAGAAAAGTTTGCAGCCCCTAGAGGAACATTCAAAGAAACCAAAAGACCTCAGAAGTTTTCAAGCTATGTTGCATTGATGAGTCAAATGATTGAATCTGAGCCTTCCAATGTTGAGGAAGCTTCAAGTCAGCAAGTATGGAGAGATGTTATGGCTAAAGAGTATCAATATATCCTCAAGAACGATGTTTGGGATATAGTACCTAGACCAGAAGGAAATTTTGTTGTATCTTCTAAGTGACTATTCAAAATCAAGCATGCGGCTGATGGTAGCATTGAGAAGCACAAGGCTAGATTTGTGGCTAGGGGGTTCTCTCAGAAAGAGGGAATAGACTATGAGGAAACATTTGCTCCAGTTGCTCGTTATACCTCCATCAAGACTATCATTGCTATTGCAGTGGCTAAAGGATGGAAGTTACACCAGATGGATGTGAAGACAACATTTCTAAATGGTGTAATTGAAGAAGAGGTATACATTGAGCAACCTGATGGATTTGAGGTTCATGGGAAGGAGTCTCATGTTTGCAAATTGACGAAAGCTTTGTATGGCCTTAAACAGACTCCCCGTGCTTGGTATGAGAGGATTGATCGATACCTGTTGAGCTTGGGCTTCTCCAAGAATGATGTTGATTCAAACCTATACTTCAAGGTAATTAATGGTGAGGCCTTGATCTTGGTTCTCTATGTTGATGATCTATTTCTTATTGGAGAAGAGCACCTCATTATCAAATGCAAGAAGGAGTTGGCTTCTGAATTTGAAATGAAGGATCTTAAGTACATGCATTACTTCCTTGGTTTAGAAGTATTGCAAAGGCCTAATGAGATCATTCTGAGTCAAGGGAAGTATACGATAGACATCTTGAAGAGATTTGGTATGATGGATTGCAAATCTATGTCTACACCTATGGAAACCAATTTTCAGAAGTTAAAAGAGGCTGGGGCTAGTTCAGATCTAGTGGATCCTACTATGTACAAGCAATTGATTGGATCATTGATGTATCTAGTCAATACTAGACCAGATATTTGCTATGCAGTGAGTGCACTTAGTCAGTTCATGTGTGAAACAAGGCAAATACACCTAGTTGCAGGAAAGCATATCCTGAGATACTTGCGTGGCACAATTGGGTATGGCTTGAGATATTCTTCTGGTGTGGACTTGAAGCTGCATGGATATTCTGATTCTGATTGGGCAGGGTGTGTTGTTGATCGGAAGAGCACCTCTGGATGTTGTTTCAGATTGAGGTCTACGATGATCTCCTGGTGTAGCAGGAAGCAGTCTTAAGTGGCACTGAGCACCGCGGAGGCCGAGTATATTGCAACTTGTGTAGCAGCTCGAGAAGTAGTGTGGCTTCAAAATCTCCTTGCAGGATTGTTTGGACAATCATTGGAGCCAACTATCATTCATTGTGACAATCAAAGTTGTGTGAAGCTTTCTATCAATCCAGTGTTTCATGACAGAACTAAACATGTTGAGATCAAATACCACTGTATCAAAGATATGGTATTGAGGAAAGCTATCCAGCTGAGATACATTAGCACTGATGAGCAGATGGCTGATATTCTTACCAAGCCTCTCTCTAGAGTAAAGTTTGTGAACTTTCAAGACTAGCTTGGAATTGTGGAGAATGAAGCCCTGGCTGAGAGGGAGACTCAACTTCAATGATCTTTTGTGATTTGCTTTTAATGCATCTTTCTTTGAGAGAGAAATTTGAGGTGTAAGCCCTTGTTAATGCATCTTTCTCTGTGAGAGAAATTTGAGGTGTAAGCCCTTGTTAATGCATCTTTCTCTATGAGAGAAATTTGAGGTGAAAGCCCTTGGTTCCACCCTTTGGGAGTAGCCATGGTGAATGTCGTGTTGAGAGACTCCATGACAACATCACGTTGAGAGACTCCGTGATGATTTCTTTGTACTTGTGTTTATCCACCCTCTAGGAGTAGCCATGGTGGACGTCATGTTGAGATGACGACATCACGTCGAGTGACTCCGTGATGGGCACATGCGCACTTGTTCTTTCCATACATGGGAGTAGCCATGATGGACGATATCACGTTGAGTGACTCCATGATGTGTTCTCTTCTCAAATATGGGTGTAGCCATTGTCAGTGTCATGTTGAGAGATTCCATGACCTTGTGTATCAGGAAGTAATCCTCCCTAGCTGAGAGGGAGTGTTGATGTTATAGCTTCAGGCCTCTTACTTCCAACGGCTATAATAAATAAAAGGAAATAAATTAAATAATAGCCTTTTGACTATTTAATTTATTATAGATTGAATTTAAGTGAAGGGGCGCTTCACTTCATTAAAGAAATAATATTTATTATTATTCTTGGCCGACTTATTTAATTATTGTTATTTCTTATTGAGGCCGACCTCATGAAAAGTCGCTTTGTTTTGTATAAATACAAGGTGATGATCTCTCATTTGATCATCAAGTTCATTCATTCATATTTGCATTCCTAGAAGAAGTTCGCACTTGAGCAGCAGATCATCATCTTGAGCAGCAGATCATCATATTGTTACAGCAAAAATATTTCAAGGAGAAATATATTCATTTTGTATCTTCGCATCTAGGAGAGGTGCTATTATTCATTGTATCAAATTTGGCATTGTGCTGTGCCTGAGTTGTAAGCAAATTTCTGCTCT
This sequence comes from Sequoiadendron giganteum, assembly GCA_007115665.2. NCBI lineage: Eukaryota > Viridiplantae > Streptophyta > Pinopsida > Cupressales > Cupressaceae > Sequoiadendron > Sequoiadendron giganteum. The sequence goes on from CM021106.1 coordinate 387,342,034, forward strand.
TATTCCTTGAATATATAAGCGATATATTTGTTGGGTTTTTCTCCCTCGAGTAGGAGGGTTTTCTCGCTCGAGTAGGAGGGTTTTCCCAAGGTATCTTGTTGTGTTTATTGTCTTATGTGTTGCAATTTCTGCTTATTGAATTTCTGATCCTAAAATTAACAGATATAACCATCCAAAGTATTGCATAATTAACTCACATGCATTACAATATCAAATTGAAGTGTACTGCAGTTATAAAATGCTAATACGAGAATGAGACAGCTACAATAACTCCTGAATAAAACCAAATAGCAAGAACAAATGACTCAGCTATAAACAACAGTGTGATACCTAATTTGAATGATGAGCAATGCTGGTACAGGTCTGAAAACGCTCTGCTGCTGCTATTTGACAATCAAATCAGACTGAAACACAAGTTGGAGTGCACAGAAAAAACTGAATGGAAGCACACTAACACACCAAAATGGCAAACTACTGGAAAGGCACTTCTGACTTGACAAAACACACTCCAAAAAACATTGCCCAAGATAATTAAACGGCTCGATATTAATAAACAGACATCTACAGGTCTGTAATGAAGTCCCACGCTGCTGATTTCATGGTACAACAGGTACATTTTTGACAAAACCTCAACCATATGGAAAAAGCACACTCAATAACAAGGTATGTGTTTCTAGGGTCTAGGCACCCTAAAACAAGGCAAGTTCAGCCTTCAAAATGCAGCGCTTCTTCCTTAGAAGCTCATGCCACCACTATCACTGGTATTTTCTGATTGAAACATGGTACAACTCCTTTGTGAGGTTAAATATATTCTAACAACTATACGGCCTGCAAATGATCTCCCACCATCTAACTTCCAGAAGAGAACAATGAAAAAATCATAGTAATAGCACACCCGAAAGGGGTGTCCTGCAATAGATACAGCATCTAGGCAAGAGGTACAACTTGCAACAAATCTCCATATTCGTCGAACAACACTCAAACACAATAAACAAAATTAGCAACTTCAAAATACATCAAAATCCTCCATGATTGCAGCCAAAAAGCTGGACTTCCACTTTGCAACTCATTGGTGATTCCTGTATGGAACCACTCTAACTAGCTAGGGGAGGATTTCATCCCCAAAACCAAAAAATATGTGATGTCCCTAATTTAGCCCTACACTCTTCAATGAGAATTAGCCTATTTCCGAAAACCCGTAGGCTAATCAGAAGTAAAAATTAGGGTTTCCTATTTTATAAAGGTTTCAGTTGAGCTTTAGAAGGCTTGCATGCAGGAGTTTGGCAATGAACTTTTTGGAGAGCTTCAGAATGAGGTAACATGCATTTCACAAAAAATGACATGCATTCCTATCTAGTACCTTGCATGAAGGAAAGTTTTTTGGGTTTTTCTGGGTTTTCAAAAATCTCTAGGGGGTGTAGCATGCATCTGATTCTGTCAACCTTTCCAAACACTTACTATTTTTAGTAAGTCATGATAGCTGCCCGATTTATGTTCAAATGGAGTTTGGAAACACTTACTATTTATAACAATTAGCTATTTTTGGTAGTGTCATCTTAGCAGTAGCTCAGTCATTTCCAATCCATCATTCTATTTTTGGCAGTAAGGTTCAGTTTGGGCATTGGCTTCTTCATTCCTTTTGGAGCTAAGTTTTAATAACTTAGTCATTTTTCAGTGTTGCTTTTGGACCCCGTGCCTAGGCAGTCAACTTCAAGTTGTTTTAAAGAGGGGATATGTCTTGGACGCCTAAAGTGAAGAATTAAATATTTTAAAATTAAAATATTTGCTAAAGTTCCTTATGGACGCCTAGGATGAGGAATAAAGTGTGTTGATTAATATTTTATATTCTCCAAAAAGGTTGGGCATCCCCCTTGAGTAGCTAAAGTGTTTCGTATTCTTTTCTTGGAGGTTACAAAGGTGATTCAATTGCCAAGAAGAATCTATTTGTTCAAGCCTTGCTCCTTCATTTGCATCTTTTGGAAATTATGATAATGTTATGCTGCTGAAATATTTCCAGAGCTTTGCTTCGAGGAATGCACACCTCTTAGATTCTTCTTCTAGTCTTCGTGCTTGAAAGATAGTACCTAGCTGGACTTACTGAAGCCTATGCTTCACTCAAGAGTGTAGATAGAGCTTCAATTTCTGATTTATTTAAGCAGATTGTTGTTGTATAATCTATTCTACTGTTGTTGGTTCATGTTTGGCTATAGCACGTTTTCATTCATAGCTCATTGGGCGAATTTCTCTTGGTTTTGGGTATTGTCTCTATGGTTTTCCCTTGCTAGGGCGCCCCTTTGCACAAAGTTTCATATTTTTTGAAGGTGTCTATAAATTTCTAGAGCTGGTCGCCCCTCTTTGGAGAATTGGGGTTTTCACTGTGGCTGCATTGGGAACAGTGCACAAATAATCCTGAGATATTTGGCAAGGTTTCTCCATTGGTACTTGATCGCCCAGCTCCTAGCTTCCGTTTGCATTCAGTTTCATCTTCATCAGAGGTGTTTGGAGAGAGATATGAACATTTTGGAGAATTCTATACTGCTGGCCTGATTTTTTGTACATTACAGTTTCTTATCAGATCTGATTTATTGTTGTTATGAGTTTATTTGCTGATCATTTTACATGTTATATTTGTTAGAGAACATGTCTCTAATATTTTAATGTTATTAATCTCAAAAACTGAATTGTTGTACAACTCATTATCTATTTTGTAAAGCTGGTTTAGTAGTACTAACAGCTATTTATAATCTGCACTTTATATTCTTGTTTATACTCCCACTGAAGAAATGGTTGAGTCTGATTTTTACTTTCAGCACTTGTATTTTAATTTCCCCCACTGAATAAGTGGTAGTGTGGATTCATGGTTGGCTTGCCGCCTTATTAATTGTTAATATCTCCACTCTTGTTGCATAAGTGGTTGAGTTTGTAATTTTCCTTTCATTCTATGGCCAGCTCGCTGCCTAGGTTCAGTTGTAATTACATTCCAGTTTGTTAATGATCCCTGGCACTGTATGCTCTCACTCACCCACATTGGGATCTTGGTGATCAAGAGGTGAAGGGTTACTATTCTTGTTGGTTTATATTTGTAGCTAACGCTAATCAATGGTGAATTGTGCTGATATTTTTCAAAAATAAAACATAAGGGGATATCTCAAAATCCAAAAAGGTTTTCATCCTCAAGAATTTTTGGAAGATCTCAATGTAATAACCACTTTAATTTTTTTGACAATATGAAACATCAACAAGAACATATCAAATAGGGATACATTGTTGTGGTGAGTTCTGATATTTATAATCAATGTTCATATCTCTGATGGAAAAATCACAGGTTACTCGCAAAAATTGTGAGTTCTCACACACCAAAATTGGTGGCGAGTAACTCACAATAATACTTGACGTCGGTTTTTGTCAAACTAGAGCGATTTTTCCTAGAAAAACTCTTTGAATCTTAGTTAAAAGAGAAAAAAAAGTATAAACAGTAAAAAAATTTATGCAATTTTAAGTCACATTTTCAATGCAATTTACAAGCACAAAATGTGACTAGGGCACAGGACGCAATTTTACCATGACAAACCCACAAGTAACCTAAAAAATCACACCTTTTGTTAAAAACTCGCTAAAATCGCTAGACCAACTTTGTTTCGCCTACAACTCAAATAAAATCCTTTTGTTAAAAACTCGCTAAAATCGCTAGACCAACTTTGTTTCGCCTACAACTTAAATAAAATCACCATTTTAACTTCATTTTGGCCCATGTTTGGCACGCAACAAGGGATTTAGGGCACACGATAGGCAATTTAGGGCACACGACAAGCTATTTAGGGCACACGAGAAGAAATTAAATTACAACTTTTAAAATAATAATAACTTTTTTTTAATATATTTTTATCATGTATTTTTTAATTAATGTCAGTATAATATAATTTAAATTATAACTTTTAAAATTTTGTTAGGTTATTTGAAAATACTGAACAAATTTTTAAAATATGTAATATATATAAAATTAAGAGTGATTGAATATTTTTAAGTATCTTTTTAGTATATTAAAAAAATATATTTGTGTAATTTAATTTTATATAATTTTTAAAACTATTTTATAAACAAAAAACTGCCAAACACATAATTTCATTCTTAAGTGATAAAATTGTGAAAATGGCATGCCCCTCAACCCCATTGGGGGCATTGCCCCCAAAACCCCATGAGGGGTGTTTCCCCTCAACCCCATTAGGGTTCATAATATTTATTAAACTCTAATTTTGATTTGTATATGATGGAAATCAATAATATGTTCTACAAATTTTATTTTATTTTATTTTGCTTTGTAAAAGAGAATTATATTAATATAGAGAGAATTACAAGCATTTGCTAATGCAGAAACCAAGATTGAACCTTGGACCAAAGAGTCGCCAGAACAACATTCCAAACCACAGACCAGGGGAGCAAATCAAAATGGCAGCCAGCCACACCAGGCCACCCTTCCATCAACAGCAAAAGAACATACTAACCGGGCTTAACCTAACAAAATGCCCATCTATAGCTTATTAACAAAGTACAGAAACACAGGCTAGAAGAAACCCTATTATGGACCACACTGAACTGCCCAAGAACCACCCAACAAAACTAACAAAGAGGAAACACCAAAAAACCACCAAACCTGACACCATTGCACTAGGGACCCAATATTACAGAAAGCCATTTGCTTTCGCAAAGGCATCAAATGCTTTTACCCATTCCAAATCACTGACCTCGACCAGCCAGAAGATTTTCTTGAGGAAATTCACCATGACCACAACAATCATCCTGTGACGCACAAGGGCCATTCCCTTTAAATCGAGGAGGAAGGGAAAAATCCCGATTACCTCCCCCGGTTTCTTTTCCAATTCCAAGTCACACTGGCGCAAAGCACCTTTGCCAGAGATGGATACTTTCAAAGCTTCCTCCAAACCGCCCAGCAACTCCTTCCTAAAAAATTTGCCCATCAAAATTTTAGCTTCAGCCTTAGGGACTTGATTATCCAGAATGGAAGCCAGAAACAGCGACACCACCTACGAGCTTGCTCTAACATACTCCTTTTGCTTCAAATGCCCCTTGCCAAGCACCATTTTCACTGCCACAACCGTTAGCAGGTCGATGTTGAGCAGAATGCGCTTTAAGCGCTGGTTTGTAACCTCCCGAAAGGCATTTTGACAGCCTTTACACTCAAGGGCTAAAGGGGTGTCTACCCCAAAACAAAAAACGAACTTCGACTCCACCGATATTTCCACCATGAAAATCTTGCACTCAGCCATTGTCTCCCAATCGCCCTAGAAGCCGAGCGAGAAAACAAGCTCACACAGAAAAGAAGAAGATGATACCCTTGCCACCTTCAGCTGAGAATGAAAACACACCACATGCTCATCTCCTTTATTACTCTATACACTGCCTAGGTGCTAGCCACGTGATCAACTGAAAATACTGATGTTGTCGTCACTTGAGTAAATGAGTACGCGTATGAGCATAATGAGCAATCATTTCAACCAATTTGGGAATCGATCAAATCCTCCCAAGCCGCCACAGCTACCTCAAAATGATGGCATCATGATAACACCTAGCTCCCCAACGATCAAACCGTGAAGAGACTGTATCCTTTCCCGACCCGTCCACCTCAGATCACCCATCCAAGCGGCATACTATATGTCGAGACGTCTTTCAAAAGTATTGCCTATTGCCAGCTCTAGCCCAACCGAGGTTATCCAAAAAGACCAATAAAAATCAATGCTTACTTGTCCTCCCCAGGCGTAGCATGGATAGTCGCAGTCTCTCCACATCCTCGTTGTGGAGAGACGCTCACCCAACCGCCCACATATGTTCTACAAATTTAGTAATATGTGTTTTTTATGAATATTTTAAAAATTGTGTATTTTAGAATGTTCGATAAAATTTCCAAGTTATTGCCAGATTTTCCTTGAGTTGTTGCCGAGTCTCGAGTTTATAAAAAATTTGGACTCACCGAGTAATTGTCAAGTTCAAGTTTTACAACTATGGTTCATATAACTACTGTTACAAATTTCTGATGAATAATCATTCCAAAGACTGCCAATACATGACAATGACAAAAATATGAAACACCCACATAAAAATACATTGAAAACAAAGTTGAAGTTGAGTGTTTGAAATATGTCGGGCAATTTTTTTCAATCTTTCACAACTAAATCCACCCGTTAACATTAATGATAGCTCAATTCAACTGAAGGGAACCCTTTCCTCTAATCAACCCAGATCCCAATGCGGGCAAGGTGAGAGCATACTCGAAAGGGGATCGTTAGCACAACTGAAACTTGCTGAAAAGAGTAATAGAAAGGAAATACAATCACTCTACCACTTATTCAGCGGGAAGACTGAAATGGAAAGTACATTACTGAAATTAAAGATGCAACTCGACCACTTATTCAGTGGGAGCATGTTGACGGCTCAGTCGATCAGCAATATGATGAAGTGATGCATTACATTAAATAAATAGGCGGCAAGCCAGCCTCTTCCACTTGTTCAGCGGGTGATGCAAGAATTGAAACCTAAAACTACAGACTGAAATGAGGCTAGTCTCTTCCACAATTGTGGGAAAGGGCAAACAGTTAAGAATGCTAACAGTACTACTGTTCAGCTTACAATATTAGAGAATTGTCTATCACGAGATCAAGATCAAAGTATGTGGTGCTGCAATAAAATAGAGAGACTCTCCTCTACCTATCTTGACTTTTCAAACTCAAACCTCTACTCAAAAACCCAATTTTAACAATCTGATTTTGACAAACCTGCACTGAAAGTACATAATCAGCAACACAGAAATTCGCTAAAATGCTGCTAACTTACTCAAAACCCAACCGAACAGCATGAGATAAAACAAAAAAGCTTTTAATACTGATAGCATCCAAGATTGAACACAGAAACCACCCAACAAACTCTAATTTATTTTGCACGGATTTCAAGACCAGGCCAAAATGGTACAGCCCTCAAGGAGGGGCGATTTTGCTCTATAGAATCAAACTTTGGGAAATAAAATCTGAAACTTGGCCGAAAGGGTCGCCCAAACCTACCAAATGCAAATAGCTAATACCCACAAGCCAATTAAAATCACTCATAAACATCTAATCAAAAACTCAATTCAGCCACAATCAAAACAGCAACTGTAGAATCGACTGAAATACAAAAACTCAACTACAAAATGCAAGATAACTCTACTGTAACCAACTCTCAACTAGTTGCCATCTTTCAAGCAAGAAGCTAAGCTAGCTAGGAGGTATGCATCCCTCGAAGCAACTCTAACACCATTCCAGCAACATAACAATACTAAAGACATAAGATCCTGAACTAAGAGCCCAATGCTCCTATTTATAACATTTCCTGCTCCAAATTCAAATTCAATCTCCCTCCAAATGGATGCCAAAACCAAACTCAAATTCACAATGCCCATTAGTGTCATTTGCATTTCATTTCTCCAAGTCATCCTCCTCCAAGAAGCATTATACTTTATTAAAATGTCAATAAAGTATATTATGGCGTCCAAAATAATAATAAAGTGAAACACTTTATTAAACTGATTTAATTCCTCTAGGCTAGGCGTCAAAACAATAAAATGAAATATAAATATAATTGACCACTTATTTCTCCAAGGCGTCCAAACATGCTTTTTAAATATTTCACTTAAAATAATATTCTCATCAAATATCAAACTTGCCAAAATAATCACCTCAAATGTTGAAGACCAACTGAATATACTGCCCTGCCCGAAATAGCCATAATACCAAGTTGTTGAAACACTACCAAAAATAGCACCAAGGGTGTTGGAGACCAAACTGCTCAAATTGACCTGCCAGATATAACCATTGAACTGAACTACAGAAACCCTGCTAAAAATAGCATACTGCTAAAAATAGTAAATTGTTCCAAACTCATTTTAAGCACAATCTGAGTAGCCGTCGTACTTACTAAAAATAGTAAGTCCGGAAAAGTTCTCTAATTCAGTTGCATGTCACACCATCGCAAAGCTCTCTGAAAACCCAGAAGGAAACCAAAATCCAATCTGTAAAAATCGAACATGCAACCGTCGTAACTTACTAAAATAGTAAGTCTGGAAAAGTCCTCTGATTCAGTTGCATGTCATACCATTGCGAAGCTCTCTAAAAACCCAAAAAGAACCCTACAACCAATCTGGAAAACTCCAACATGCGAACCCCTGAATCCTCAAAAGAAACCTCCAAGTAGCTGGAAACCCTAATTCTGCCTCTGACTAGCCTACGAGCATCCAAGAGTAGGCTAACAGTCACTGGAAGATGTAGTGCTAAAAATGGGGACATTACAGTCTGCCCTTCCCAAAATTGTTTGTCCTCAAGAAATGCCACCACAACTCCAAAAGAATTTGAACTAATCCATGCCAAACCAAGTACAATTTCAGGGTCCCATGTTTGTCTCAAGAAGGAACCACCATATTGATGCTGCACTACTTCGATCACATAAGTAAAACCATCGTGCCAAAAAAACACTAACCTCCTTGTAACTCCAAAAAGTTTCCATCCATGATAATCAAAATGAATAGACTGGGAGGATTGAAGTCAACTCCCTGAAGCATCTCACGCACAAAAGACTCTGAGTCAACAATATCAACCATACCACTGTCTATCACCATCTTGGGCAACGGGAAAGATAGTCTACTCCACTCAATATTGTAATCCTCAGCATATCCCAATAAGGTATCTAATAAAGCCACAACTGCAAATGTGACTTCTCCAAATCCTCTTGCAAGGAGGAAAGCAATCCTTGGCAAGAGCTCATCAAAGTCAAACTCATGACTCCACATGAATCTACTAAGCCTTAGCTGAATTATCATGATACAACCATGAAGATTGTAGAAATTTCTCACAATTCCAACTCCAAGAGCCTCAAAATGGTGAACCAAGGCAATCAAAGGTTCACTGCCCCAAGCACAAGTACAAAGGAAAGCGTAGGAATAATCACTGGTAACAACTTGAACACCTCCCAAAGATGGATTCAGATTGCTTTGAAACATCACCTCTCGCATTTGAGGCCAAAAATTAGTCTTGATAGGAGACTGTGAAGTCTGAAAATAAGTATACCACTTGCCCACAATGACTAAAATGATTGACTTATAATCTAATTTAGGAATAATCAGCATCCAAGAAGATGAACTACTGCTGCTATACTAAAAATCATCATCCAAATTAATGCGTTTACTCAAAATTTCTCTCCAATCCATTTGTCGATGAACAAATGGAACCAACGAGTGGTTGGTAATGAAAGGAATAGCACCAAGAAATCTGATAATTTGATTCTTATCCCTCCAAAATTCCTTTCCATATGTAATAAGCTTCATCAAGCCAAGTTGAGGATCCCAAGCATGGATACCCAACAAAAAATGATGTCCAACACACTAAAAAGAAAACTCAACACGTCCCCAAATGCCAGTAAGAACCAAGTGCATACTCAAGAAATTGGTGTCTCCTCTAGTGAACCCTTGAAGCCAATCCATGAAATCTTCAACAACATTGGAGCATGAAACATTAGATGGCCTCAAATCCAACTCCCAAAATAGACTAGAAAGGGCAAAAGCATCACCCAACCCAAGCAATGAATTAGCGAACGTGCAAGCACCATGTTCTGGTCCACCTTTCTCCCATTCCTCATGAGTAGTAGGTCTGAAATCTTCACTCTTTGTTGTTGTAATGAAGTTACCAGCAGCTACCAAGACTTGTCTTCTTAACACCTTGATGTCATAGATGTTGAAATTATCTTGCTTCAACACTTCCCATGTGGAGACTTCATCTTCGAACCCACTTATGCATTCATTATCAAATTGCCTTGGAAGATTACCAATCATAAAACATGGCACCAAACTGCTCAAATTGACCTGCCAGATATAACCACTGAACTGAACTGCAAAAACCCTGCTAAAAATAGAACTTACTAAAAATAGTAAGTTGTTCCAAACTCATTTTAATCACAATCCGAGCAACCGTCGTACTTACTAAAAATAGTAAGTCCGGAAAAGTTCTCTGATTCAGTTGCATGTCACACTGTTGCGAAGCTCTCTGAAAACCCAGAAGGAAACCAAAATCCGATCTGTAAAAATCGAACATGCAACCGTCGTAACTTACTAAAAATAGTAAGTCCGGAAAAGTCCTCTGATTCAGTTGCATGTCATACCACTGCGAAGCTCTCTGAAAACCCAGAAAGAATCCCGCAACCAATCTGCAAAACTCCAACATGCGAACCCTTGAATTTTCAAAAGAAACCTCCCAAGTAGCTGGAAACCCTAATTCTGCCTCTGACTAGCCTACGAGCATCCAGGAGTAGGCTAATAGTCACTGGAAGATGTAGTGCTAAAAATGGGGACATTACAGTGTTGCAAGTCTAAAATATCATAAAGGATTTGTTGCAGGTCTGTTGTTCATACATTATAGGTCATAGCAGCCATGAAAACTCATCAAGAACCCCTTCCAACAAGCATGGAACATCTCCAATGACAGCTATAACAACCATGTATACCCAACTCAACAAAACACACGCAAAAAGCAAGGAAATAGGCAACTACAGGTCTGCTATAAACTTTCAACCATACCCAACAATACCAAAGGCATTGAAACATGGGTGACCAGTAAGTAGAAAATTCAAAACTCTTGATTCCTTCATTTATGCAATGTCTAAATGCTTGTAAATGATTGTCCAAGCCTAGGCGCCTCCAACCAACACCCTAAGCCCTCATAAAGGCAGCGCTTAGACACCTAGGTTCACACGCCTAGCTCCAAATGCCCTATAAACATGGTACGACCCTCCTAGAAAATCATACAATCTCCAAATAGTCCCGAAAAGCACCTTAGAAGATTTTTCCAACTATGAGGATCACAATAAACATAGCCTCTAATGACTTTTGAACCCTAACACAACATTTCCAACAAGAAATGGATGGTACAACCTACTCCTAGAGGATGGTGAAAAACTTTCAAAACACACCAAAAACCCTCTAAAAATCAATGTTAATCACACCCCAAAATCTACACATCAAAACATTTTGAAACTCAAATCTGCAAACTTTGTGAAGAATGATGGTGATTCCTAAGTAGAACCACTCCAAACCAACCACAGATTATTTTCGAATCCGAAACCAGTGATACAATGAGGATTTTCGTCCTCAACATGCAGCTTCAATCCAACAATATTTCCTTATCTATACTCTTTAGCATATGAGCAAATGAGACCCCAAACCTCTTTACATAGTATTTGGAGGGAAAGAGCAATTTAAAATTATAAAATAATTTGTTTTTCCCTCAATGTCCTTTTTGAAATAATAAAACGAATTTCATGTGCAAGTCCCCTTGACTTTTTCCAAGGCATCCACTTTGAGGGAACGTAAAGCAACTTTAGTAAAATATAACACTTAAGTAAATAATTTAACATTTAACATTAGAACCTTAAGTGTATATTTTAAATACTCCACCCAAGTTGGCACTGTTGAGGCTTTGGAAACCAAAAATGATCATGCCATGATGTAACTGAAGCCGAGAGATGATAACAAGTGCCAACTTAAAGACTTCGTAAAAATAGATGTGCTCTCCAAGCAATTTGGAGAACACCCCAGGGGCCTGAAAAAGCTTCAAAGAGCGTGCGTAATTGCAATCCACATCACAATTGAGCTCAATGCCAACAATGAAAACCAAGAAAGATTGATACTATGCTCTCCAAGATCTATGGGGAACCCAGGAAATTGGTTAATGGTCACCATACTATTTAGGCCTAAGAAGGGGATATTACACTCAAGTTCTCTCCAACAACAAAAGCAAATAACATTTCATGGCTAATCTTGTAAATGAGATCTCATCCTCCTTTTAAAACTTTTCCAAAGGGAAATAACCACAATTTTATAATAAAATAAAAAAATCTTCCTCAAAGACCTTTTTGAAAATAATAATAATCTATCATATGCAAAAAGGCCCTTTTTCCTAGGCATCCAACTTGAAGCACACTTTAAACACCTTTTAAATGAATTATTACACTAAGTTGTTATTTTAATATTTTCAACATTAGACAAATTAAGTGAATAATTATTTATTAACTTAAAAATTTACCTAAGTTGTGGAAAGTATCCAAATGACATAAAAATAGAATTTTGATCATACCAAAATGATACTAAAGACTTAGGATGATGATCAGAGGCAATTGGGTGACTTACAAAAAATAGTTTGCTCCTCCAAGAAATTTAGACTAGAGAGCTCCCAAAAGGTCAAAAATATACTCTGAAAGCATCAAAAGGATCCACATCACCAACTATGTTCATTGCAATGAATAACAACTCTGATAAACTGAACCTATGCTCTCCAAAAACTCTATAGTTCTCCCTTACTCACCAATTAGCCTACAAGAAAACTTGGATTATAGGCTAATTGTCCACAATCAGATTATGCTTGAGAAGGGGATATTACACCAGTGTTTGTTAATGTCAATGATTTAAAAAACGTGGCCAATGGGTGAGTAAGTCAATGCATCCCTCATTAAACATATCCATAAAGATTCCATAAGGGATATGCTGCAAAAGTGGCCTCCTTTCATGCACTACTTAATATCTCTAAAATAGTGGCCAAAGTTCTTACTAGGGAATTCAAACAACTTGTTGATTGAATAATTAGGAGTGAGAAAATTGTGATTATAGTACCAAGTGATACTTCTCGTTTGTTGTTCATGTGTCTCGGCTTACTTCCTAGATTTCATACTCTAATGGAAGGATGTACTTGACTTCTTTCATCTTCCTTGTCATGCTTCCCGTGATGATAACAAATGGGCCACAATATAGCATGAAGCAACAAATCTTTGATAAAATAAATGCAACCAGAGTTCTTACCTTCCTTTGCTGAAGTAGAACCCTTGGCATCATCACAAACATTCTTATGGTTCACAATTCACATGCTAGAATTAAAAAGAGTACGTAGAGTACTCCCTCCCTTTACTAAAGTAGAATTAAATAGAGTATCTTCCTTTGCTGAAGTAGAACCACTGGCATCATACTAAACATTCTTATGGTTCACAATTCACATACAAGAATTAAATAGAGTAGGTAGAGTACTACCTCCCAATGCACACTCATTGGCATAATTATGCAAAGTATCAATCTTATTTATTTCTAACTCAACCTTTTGAGGATTAATGGATGCTTTTGTTAAATCAACACCTTCATCTTGATGACCCACAAGCTTTTTCTCACTTTCTTTTCACAAATATCACGCAATTCATCAATCATTGTAGGATTGATGTTTGTGGAGTAAAAAGAGCCAACTCTCTCACTTGTGCATTCAACAAGTGATACTTTCGATGCTTTTGTTAAATCAACACCTTCATCTTGATGACCCACAAGCTTTTTCTCACTTTCTTTTTCACAAATATCACGATATTCATCAATCATTGGAGGATTGATGTTTGTGGAGTAAAAAGGGCCCACTCTCAATTGTACATTCAACAAGTGATACTTTCGATGCTTTTGTTAAATCAACACCTTCATCTTGATGACCCACAAGCTTTTTCTCACTTTCTTTTTCACAAATATCATGCAATTCATCAATCATTGGAGGATTGATGTTTGTGGAGTAAAAAGGGCCAACTCTCTCACTTGTGCATTCAACAAGTGATGCTTTCTCTTTGACTTCATTAAGAATAATATCTTGCTGATTTGCAAGATTAGAAGCCAATTAGGTAAACCTCTCTCTATCAAAATTCATACTTTCTACAGTTTTCTTCCTTTCAAACTCTTTCAAAACTTGATTTATCAGTTACATAGTCTTCTGCATTCACAATTTCTTCAGCTCATATGAGTCTAAGTGCTTAAACAACACTACCTCAGTGTAGTGCACTTGTTCCTTGCCCAAGCACCTATGACCAAGAGTTCACTGCCCCTTGAAAAAAAAAAAGAGTTGCTTTCTCCTAAACTCAATTCTAGTGTATTCATCTACCTTCTTGTGTGGGACTTCCTTTGATTTGCTATAATATGGTGTCTTTAAAAATGAATTATGTTTTAATGCTAGCAGTCACTTTGGTTCTACATGCCTTTCATTCTACAAGGACATTTTTGTTTTCCCATGTGCTTCAGCTAAAACTATATTGTGCTTCTATTCTAGTTCTTTATTCTATACTTGTCCACACTTTGTTATATCCAATTTGGGCAGTTTGGAAAAGAGAATTCTACATATCTTTTAAATAACAAAGCTGCCTTCAAATCTACTAGTAAATGTTGGTAACATGCAAACCATTTAACAACTTCTTCTACTAATGACTTCATCAATATCATGAAATGTAGTAGTGGGATTTTTTCCCAAAGCTCTACTGAGAGTCATATATATATATCAAAAATACCAAGAATTTCCTCTATTGACCCCATGATTCACAGCCTGGTAGGAAAACTAGCTCTGAGACCATTGTAATATCCCCAACGGATATCTTTGACAGAGAAGTTTCAGATATACAAATTCTAACAATGCTCTAATACCACTATGTTGTCCCGATAAAGATATTTAGAGAAAATATTTTACAAATTTAATATTCTCAACTAGAACTTATAAACCCTAAGTTTCTCGTCACTTTTTTTATTTCACACTAACAAAATTTCTCATTTAAATGCAATACCCAACTTTAGCACAAACCCAGAAATTTATCTCCACATTTCCACAATCACCTTGAAACCCTACTATTCCAAATTGGGTTCACAAATAAGATAAACAGCAGATTTAGACGTTTACCTAGATCTAATAAACTTAGATTGTAAACATTACTTTGCATTCATTGATACCTTCAGGGTTGAACTGATAACACAAAATTTAGGATTTTAACAAGATTCAACAAAGACCCCAAATCGTCCTTCACATTTACCCTTTTATCTTGACAACCCGGATTACAAATCAAATTCAAACGGTGCAAAATCAATTATAGAGCTTCTCATATGCTATACATCTTGGAGTACATTAGTATATGCTACTACAATAGCAATAATAAACTGAAATACAACAGTTGCAATAATAATAAAACCCATAGTTGCACAACTACAACAGAAAAATAAGGATACAATACTTAATTAAAACCCAAACCATAGATCATCTATTATATTAAACAAGATTGTAAAAAGTTATAGTACGCTTCGACAACAGCTATAGCAAATTAAAACATAGATGCTTACATCCATGACAACTTGTAACTCGAATGGATTTGACATAACAGAAATTTGCCACCATTATCACTCAAACATGACCTTGGAAGTGAGATAACCCTTTCATCCAAAGGTTTTTGTCTTTGGGCATGTAAAACCAAAGGGGTTTTCATCCTCTAGTCCCCAACAAATCCACAAGTTTTAGTCTTCAAAGCTAGATGCTTGAACACAAGTGCTCACAGCAATTTTTGGTTAGGGTTTGGGATATATTTCAGAATAATCTTTCCATCTTATCTTTCAGCCCATGATACATCCAAAAAGATGTTGAAATCTACAACAATGGCTTCAATCCCATCACCAGTACCCAATTGAGAAAGCCAATACTTATCCCACACAATTTTCCTTTGAAATATGCCTAAAATTGTGCACATTGGTGGTGTATGTTGGTTCCCCAACTTGTATTCCTATAACTCCTTAACATTTACCTAATTTTATGCTCAAAGTTGTTGGAAGCCAAGTCAATAAATAGGAAACACCTTCAATAAAGTTTTCCTCTACACTTCAAGCTTTGCAGAACCTAGGTGGGTTTCCCTTTATGACACTAAGTGTGAGAATGCTATAGATCTATGACTCAATGCCTACTAGATTAACTCTTGTATACTTTATGACAAGGATACTAGTTGCTTCAAATACATGAATTTCAAACAAATATAGAAATATTAAATGGTTGATTTAAGATTTATCATTGTAAAATCAATTCAGAGGCTATGAGAGAAGTTGGACTAATCGATGCCTATTTAGGATAACAGAATCAATACAACATATATATTCATTCATAACAATCTGTAAATGTAATCAAATCTTATCAAATAGGATCCTAAGAAATCTAAGGAAATACTAAGTCTGAAATTCTATGTAAGAATTCTAAGTCAAGATTCTAAATTTCCAGATTTAATTCTCTTATGCTGAATGTGCTGATTGCGGAACATTTATAAATTTTGATGTTTGCATATTGATGAGGGAACCACTTTATATCTTGGAGACCCACCTCTAAGAGACGCGTCTCATGAGAGGACGTGTCTCTTGTCCGCTCATGGGACGTGTCCCTTTGGGCGCACGGGCTTCAAGGATAACCGACTAACATTCGGTTAACAAACTAACACACATATAACCTTACATACTTAGCGGATATATATTATATGAGTTCCGATTTTATTCAATGCAGAATTTGAACATCATTTATTATTTCGAATCTTATGCATGCTTATAAATTCGAATTACTTATTTTCTAAAAATATTTATATGAAGAGTAATTTTGATCACATATAAATGATGATGATGCAATCAGCAATCATCATTTATATCTGACCAAAGCTACCTTTCATCAACGCAAGCAATATACTCCAATGGTCAATCTAGAATTATCAACTTGTAATAATTCAACCTACAAAGGGCTAACAGTGCAATCCTACTTCAAAATCCATTCTATGATAGCAGTATTCTTTGTTATCTTCAATCAAAGAAATTACAATGTTACTTTAACACGACTAACAATGAAAATAACACGGATGCAGCAAATGTGCATTGATGAACATTACAACACTTCATTATTTTGCTCAAGAGAATATTGGATCACAAACTAGAGACAACACACACTAAGAGCATGTATTCATATATGCGCAAATCAAAGTATAAATAATTGTCATAGAAAAATGCAGTCATTGACTATGTACCCAAAAAAATAAGACAGAAAAACAATCAAATCACTGGCCAAAGTCTTCTCAGACTCCTCAAAAAAATTCCAAAACCCCTCAAAAATGGCTTTGAATCCCCTTTTAAGACAAGAGAATCCAAATTCAAGTTGTTGTTGAGGAGAATTTGTCTTTAGATTGAACGAACAACACTAGGTATGCAGACTGGGCATCCTCTGTCATTACAACATGTTGCAGTTCAAATCTGCAGTAAAACTTGGAGATCTTGTTGCTAATGCACTCATGTAGGCACTAATTACAAGTTCTGGCATGAAATCATGCGTTGCTTGCCTCAAACTACAGTTTTGGAGCATTATCAACATTTGTCGGCGACAAAAGCACGTCTTTTGAATAAATTGCAGAAATTTGTGCCCTTCTACACCATTGCGGAGATTTAGGGGTCATTTTCCATTTGAGTAGATTTAGGGGGCATTTTCTCCACTGCAGAGATTTTGGGGGTATTTGGAATTGCGAAAAATTCGGGGTAAAGTGGATATATCCTTGTCAGGGTCAAACTTTTGCAATTGAAGAATATCCTTGTCAAGGTCAATTCTCCACAATTGAATAAATATCCTTGTCAAGGTCAAATTTCTGCAATTGAGAAATATCCTTGTCAAGGTCAAATTTCCACAATTGAAAATATCCTTGTCAAGTCAAATTTCCACAATTGAGATATATCCTTGTCAGAGTCAAAATTCCGCATTGAAAAATGTCCTTGTAAGGGTCAAATTTCCACAATTGAGAAATATCCTTGTCAAGGTCAAATTTCCGCAATTGCAAATCTTCTACAAATTTGCTCAAAACTTCTTCAAACTAGAAACACGACATCCTTGACACTAAGAAAACCCAACAATTGCAGAACTTTCACAATTTTGGTCAGATCTTCCTCAAATTTGAAACATGACATCCCTGACACTAGGAAAACCCTGCAATTGCATACCTTTAACAATATTGGTCAAATTTTCCTCAAATTTGAAATAGAGATACCCAATTGGATATTCTACAATATAAAACTCTTTGCAACCTTCACACTTACACAAATTTTTACCTTTTCAATTCAAGTGCTTGCGCTGAAATGGGGGTAGAAGTACAATGCCTAAGACATCACCTAAACATCACAAACCTATGAAAACTTTCTTAGGTCAATTATACCTAATGGGAAGTGAGATGGGGGTATGAAAACCTAAAATACCAACAGCGTACTATACTTGGGAGGCATGGGGGGGATGTCTTTTGCGGACTGCAACTATTGTCCACAATAATGGCATGGGATCTCCTAGGGTTTGAAACCCTAACTGCCTCACCAATGGTGGTTGACATTATCTTCTTTGTTTGCATAGCTAGGTGTACATGTTGATCAACATCCCCATTATTAATTGATAATTTTATGCCCACAGAAAACCTTCTTGAAGATGTGTCATCCATTTGAGCATTAATGTCAAT
This sequence comes from Sequoiadendron giganteum, assembly GCA_007115665.2. NCBI lineage: Eukaryota > Viridiplantae > Streptophyta > Pinopsida > Cupressales > Cupressaceae > Sequoiadendron > Sequoiadendron giganteum. The sequence continues at coordinate 387,360,400 of CM021106.1, forward strand.
TTAGTCATGCAAGGAGGCAAGCAGGAGTGTCAAAGTTTGTGTGTCGAGGATAGCCTACAACTCATACCACAAGTTAGGAATCAAGGTATGGACATGAGGCATGCGAATGAGATTTCTAAGTCTTCAACCAAGGCTTGAGAAGGAGTGGGGTTTAGCAAAAAGATATGTTGAGATGGGAGACTCTAAAATCCCAATGGGATAAGGAATGAAGGTGGGGAATGAACAGAAGCCATGACAGCATAGAGAAGTTTGAAACTCCAACAAACATGAAGGAAAAGTGAAGGTTGGTGTAAATGCATGCTAGGATGGTGAAGTCCAAAACTCTAGCATAAGCTTCTTCTTTAGAATTTTGAACAGCAAAACATCCACACTTAGAATAGTTGGGACCTATAAAGTTGGGTTCCTTCCAGCTTAGCTCGTCGAAGAGAGGAAATGGGCTTTTGTTCCACAAACATAAGTTAATTGAAAATGGGACATGACATCATGAGTCAAGTTGAAATACTTGGGACATGACATCATGAGTCAAGTTGAAATACTTTTCTTGAGAATGTAATCTTAGGCTTTTAAATGATTGAATTAAACTAGAAATTGAATATTTTGGATATATTTTAATATTGTTAGGGCTCAACTTCTTAGAACATAGGGTTGCGAAAACTCTTTTCCACATGCATCTATAATGGGTGAATGTTGTACTTTCAAAACTGATTATATACAAAGATCCATCTCAAAAGGATGCCCTCTAGTTTCATATTTGTATGTGATTGACATGAATGCCATTGACTATTTGTTGAAGGCAACTAGAGTGCAAGAGCAAGTTATAGAACTTTATTTACAAGGAGGTAGCCTATCTCTTAATGTGCAATTTTTGATGATTCAGCCTAACTCCTTAACTAACTCAACAATGGACGTAAGGCAGTATTTTATATTCTAACACATTTGTCAAAGATATCGGTACAGTGAAAAGGATAAAGGGTGAACAAAACTTCCTTACCCATCAAGATGAACCTCCACTCTGGCTAGACCAAATGTGGAAGCTTATAAAGCTGAGTGATATTATTTGATACTTGGGAATCATAGTTATTGACCAATGCTAGGGAATAATAATTACATTTGAAAACAGTTACAAGAAGTAATCTTAGTCTCCTCTTGTTGGGAAAATCACAATTGTGGATGAACATTTAGCACCAGAACACACTTTTGCTAACATTTTCCAGTCAAGCAGCTTATAAAGGATAGAACTCAAACTGCCCTTCAAATTCAGAGAATTTGGAGCCCTTCCCTTTGTGATATTAGTGATAATACCAAGGCACCTACAATAAAAAAAATTCTCTTGTTCTTTACATGGGAAAGAGGAAGCAAAAATGCATTACTTGTAGAGATGTATTTTATCCAAAACTTTTTTGTGTATGGCTATAGGCTAGTTCAACTATTTATTCATTGCCTCATCTCTTTGGATGTCCTCTGTAAATGAAACATGAATGATCTAGGATAATTGCAAAATTTTAATGGCATAATATACAGTTGACTGCTATTGATTTCCTCAAAGGCAACTTTTCATGATGGTAGTTCCCCACTCGGCTTAGCAGAGTTTGGCTTTGTAAGAAAGATTTGTTTATGCTTGTCAAAGTTAATTTTGTTTACTTTTATAAAGATGTTGACTATTTGTTACTTGGGATGGAAGCTCGCATGTTAGCTTTTTTGTCACCTATAGGGCCAGATTTCCTCACAATCCTTTTGCTCAACTTTTGTAATTATCATGTTCCTATATGTTAAATGATCCATTTCACCAAAGAATCAAGTACAAAAATAGCTGGCTGTCAAGCGATGGCCTCTTAGAGCATGTTACTCCATCAGCTTGGCCCCAAGTTCGATTCCCTCCAAGGGGCATGAAATTTAATATTAATATAAATTGCTATATACCCTCCATTGAAAATAAAAAGAAATAATTTGGCTAAAATAATAATAATAGCTATTAAATTTATATTTGTCACTTCTTAGATTAAAATATTGGCCTCTCTCCCCAAATTTATTTGAGTCCGGTGCTGATCCATTCTACATTGAAGAGAAAACTAGTTCATTAAAACATACAAGCATCATAGTTACCAAGAGACAGGGACTGGTTCTAGTGCAGGAGAGAGGGACAGGTACCAGTATGCCATTTCAAAACAAGTCGAATACAAGTTCTTGCAAATGGAAAAAATAAAAAATATTTTTATATATAATTTAAATTTAGAAAAAAATAATCAGACATTGGATATGCAACTTTAAAGCATGTAAAATACAAAAACACTTGAATTAAAAAAACTTGAAGTATTTAAATAGATGTAAACAAAACCAAAGATTAATTATATTGATATTTGATAATCATCATGATGATATAAACAATCATTTTAAACCATAATCACCCAAAGAAGGTAGACAAAGATTGGGAGTGTAATGCCATTATTTTAATCAAATGGTATGTGGGTCCTTGGACATGACTATATTTTCAATCAACTAACAAGTCCTTGAAGATGACTATGTTTTCAATTAACTAATAAAACTTCAATGCATGTACACATATTTAGTCTTACTATTATTTTTCTTTGTGCTATCACCTTCTTGGGATTTGATAAGAAAAATTTCTGCTCTAAAAAAAGTTTTGTAATTTCTAATGTGAAAAACAGAAAATCACAAGTCTATCAATGAATTTCTTTAGTTCTTCTAGCTTTTGTGAACCGCATATCAGAATTTCAGGAAAACCTTTGTAAGTTATATAAAATGTCTGCAAAATCTCTAGAGGAAGTTTCCCAACTTTCAAGTGATGCTTCCAGATGACATATAAAGATGTAATGAAACTTCATCTGATGCCTCCTAATGTTTGGAGACATCCCTTCATGGGTTTCCAAGGCAGAGAGACGCATTTCTAGTACAAGAGACAAGTACTATGGGTCAGGGTCAAGTCTCCTAGAAACTGTGAAAAATATAAATTTAAAACAACAAACACTTCCAAAGTACATGGGGTGTAAATGTTTACAACATTTATTAAGAAAATAAGAGCAAAAACCCAATAACATTTTAGTTCGGGACAAGAACTGGAAATCCACATTGATGGTTTTCTAAGTCACTACAAAAATGTTGATGAAATGCAGCTGCGGGCATCTACTTCCAAGAGCAAATTCGCATAAAGAAGATTAAATTGAATGATAGCCTGTGGCTATTCGATTTGAAGAAGAGGCGCTTCTCAAATGATTTAAATAAAACATAATTTATATCTTATAAATTAATATTCATTTATTAAGGAGGTCAACTTGCATTGAAATATCACGTCCTTCTGTTTGAGCCGACCTTCTAAGAGACACGATTTTTTTATTATTAATAAATGATTTTCTTGATGGGCCGACCTCCTCCTTGAAAAGTCGCGTTCCTTCCCTCCTTGGTGTATAAATACAAGGAGATTATCATTCATTTGGATCATCAAGTTCATTCGAAGTAATTAAAGGAGAAATGTGAATTGCAGCAGCAGATCGATTCTAGGAGAAATACATTATTTGTTCATTCGCATCTAGGAGAGGTGCTAATCATTGTATATGTTAAAGGCATTGTTTTGTGCCTAAGTTGTAAGCAGGTTGCTGCTATTATTTATATCACTATATAGGAGATATATTGGCTGGGTTTTTCTACCTTTGGTTGGAGGGTTTTCCTAGGGTATTGGTTGTGTTCTTGTGTCATTTTTGAATTAATTTTTGTGCACATATCTGATCATATAAAACTAACATGGTATCAAAGCGGATTTGAAGAAAATCACAATCAGATTGTGTTTTGCAGTGATACCCTTATTTTATCTCTCATCTTTATTCACCTCTATCTCTCCATCAAGATGGTGAATGGTCTTAAGATTGAGGATAGGCATGAGGGAGCGTCAAACTTCACTTCGTGGAGATTCAGGATCATGCTCACCTTGGAGGAAAGCAAATTGGAAGAGTTTGGGGAAAGCTCCACCCTTGAGCCTACGGAAGAGGAAGAAAAGGCCCTATGGAAGAAGAAAGATATTAGGGCAAAGAAGATGTTGGTTGATTCGGTGAAGGATCATATTGTTCCTATTGTCTCCAAGTTAAGGACTACGAGAGAGATGTTCAAAACCCTGGAGGAGATGTACGAGATCAACAACACCAACTGGACACTTACACTGAAGCAACAACTCCATCACTTGAAGATGATGAAAGGGGAAACTATCATCGCTTACTTCATGTGGATCACCAAGTTGAGAGATCAGCTCTCTACTATTGGGCACATTGTTCATAGCAAGGACTTGACCATGCTGGCTCTCAATGGTCTTCCTTCATCCTGAGAGTCTTATATTCAGGGAATCAGTGCAAGATCGAAACTTCCCAAGTTTGATCGTTTGAGGGCAAATTGTATTCAAGAAGAGTCGAGGTTGGCTGCGAAAGGAATTGGTCGAAGCCCTACAAATGAAGACATTCATGTTCTTTCCACCCAATCCTCGAAGAAGGAAAAGGAGGAAAGAAAAGATACCTCAAAAGAAATAGAGATAGAGGAGTTGATGGTGCTCGTGCATTCAAGAAGGAGTGGGACCTCTCTCGTGTTCAATGTTTTAGATGTGACAAGTTTGGTCACTATGCAAAGGATTGCCCAACCAGGCCTAATCAGCATGCTTCATTTGCGGATGTGGATAAGATCTCTCCTCAAAATGATTCTAGGGAATTCCTCTTCTAAGTTATGAGCCTATGTTCAAGCTGTGAAGGTTGTGTACCAATCTAAGCGCAAGAGTTGTGTATCGTTCTGTGTCCACCCATCAAAATATTTAAGAGATAAGTATTCTTTGTTTTGATTGTAATTACCCTTCTAGGCTAAAAATCAGTTTGCTGAGTTGTGCAAAATCTAACATTACTTACTTGGATTACGTGTGACCAATAAATAGTGATCACCAGGATAAGATTATTTAGAATTAAGAATTATTCATTGCATGTTGTTTCATGCTAATTTCTGAGTGTGACTCTGAAATAAAAGGAGAACTAAAATTGTGATTATAATTGATTTTCTATATGCATGATCTATGGTTCTGTGTAGATTGTCTTTTGTTATGCTGAGATTAGTTCTTTCGAGAAAATAGAAGAAAGACATGTCAGAATCAACAAAAATGAATGATGAATTAATTATCTGGGATTATTAGGAGATCCTGATTTCAATGAGATAAGTATTGCATGGTTGAATAATGTTCATGAATTGTTATGTAGTTATTAATTCATGCTATAACATTGAGATAGTCAATCATGTATGCTTCTAGCAATGGTACTTTTGTTCAAGATAGTTGAGTTCCATGAACTATTAGTAATCCCTTCTTATGCTTTCAGGACGGATCAAGAAGCATAAGAGATTGCTTTCAAGAAGAGCTTGATGCATCCTATAGGTTGAAGAATGGAGACACTGCTTGCAACTATGAGACTAAGTGAATGGCTGAAGACTTCTCTTCGAAGAGGAAGAATTAACCTTAAGAGGGAGTTCTATGTCTCATTGAGAATAAGTAAGGGTTGTAGTGTTGCAAGGCCAGATGCTAAATTCTTGAAGTACCTCTTCAACAGTTGAGATCAGAATTGCTCAAGTCAGTCAACCTGGATTTAACATTGGTAGCTCCACAAACCTATTTAGAATAGAGTGATCTGGGATGCGGTCAAAGAGGACAGCCCAAAATCTCTACAGAGGTGTGCGTTGGAAACCATTTCTCTAAAGCAAGCGTTGCAGGCAATCTTGGACGATGAGGTCAGGAGGTTGATGCAAGTGCTTGAAGATTTAGAGGGAGCCTACTAAACCTAAAGAAGATGGTTGTGTTGTTGATCGAAAGAGTTCCTCTGGATGTTGTTTCAGTTGAGGTCTGCGATGATATCCCGGTATAGCAGGAAGCAGTCTTCTGTGGCACTAAGTATAGCAGAGACCGAGTATATTACAGCTTGTGTGGCAGCTCGAGAAGCAGTGTGGCTTCGGAAGCTCCTTGCAGGATTGTTTGGAAAATCATTGGAGCCGACTGTCATCCATTGTAATAATCAAAGCTTTGAGAAGCTTTTTGTCATTCCAGTGTTTCATGACTGAACTAAACATACCACTATATCAAAGATATGGTATTGAGGAATTCAGTTGAGGTACATCAGCACTGATGAGCATATGGCAGACATTCTCACCAAGCATCTCTTCAGGATAAAGGTTGTGTACCTTCGAGACAAGCTTGGTATGGTGGAGAATCAAGCCCTAGCTAAGGAGTCTCAGTATCAGTGATACTCTTTAACGAGTTCTTCTCTGTGAGAGAAGTTCGAGGTGAAATCCCTTGAGAGTTCTTCTCTATAAGAGAAGTTCGAGGTGAAATCCCTTGTTAATGAGTTCTTCTCTATAAGAGAAGTTCGAGGTGAAATCCCTTGATTCCACCCTCTAGGAGAGCCATGGTGGATGTCATGTGTGTGACTCCATGACAGCATGAGGGAGTCCGTGATGATTTCTCTTGTACTTGTGTTTCACCCTCTGGGAGAGCCATGGTGAACGTCATGGTGAGGTGACAACATCACATTGAGTGATAAGCACTTGTACATACCATCTATGGAGGTAGCCATGATATCATACATACCATCTATGGAGGTAGCCATGATGGTTGATATCACGATGAGGTGATATCTAATATCACGATGGGGTGATAAGCTCTTTTCACATAGGATGTGGCTATATTGATTGACATCACGATGAGGTGATATGTCTTGTATAGCTGGAAGTATTCCTCCCTAGTTGAGAAGAAGTGTTGATGAAATATAGCTGCGGGCATCTACTTCCAGAAGCAAATTCGCATAAAAAAGATTAAATTGAATGATAGCCTGTGGCTATTCAATTTAAATATATTTGATTTGAAAAAGAGGCGCTTCTCAAATGATTTAAATAAAACATAATTTATATCTTATAAATTAATATGCATTTATTAAGGAGGCCGACTTGCATTGAAAGATCACGTCCTTCTGTTTGAGCCGACCTTCTAAGAGACACGATTTTTTTATTATTAATTAATAATTAATAAATGATTTTCTTGATGGTCCGACCTCCTCCTTGAAAAGTCGAGTTCCTTCCCTCCTTGGTGTATAAATACAAGGAGATTATCATTCATTTGGATCATCAAGTTCATTTGAAGTAATTAAAGGAGAAGTGTGAATTGCAGCAGCAAATCGATTCTAGGAGAAATACATTATTTGTTCATTCGCATCTAGGAGAGGTGCTGATCATTGTATATGTTGAAGGCATTGTTTTGTGCCTAAGTTGTAAGCAGATTGCTGCTATTATTTATATCAATATATAGGAGATATATTGGCTGAGTTTTTCTCCCTTGGATTGGAGGGTTTTCCCAGGGTATTGGTTGTGTTCTTGTTTCATTTTTGAATTAATTTCTGTGCACATATCTGATCATATAAAACTAACAAAAAAGACCACCAAATTTCTCAAGTTTTCATGATCAAGTAGATTTATTTTTAATTTTCTTACCTGTTTATTGTCAAATCCCTTCTATATGCATCCTCTTTAGCTGTGCCAAACTTCTGCAATGAGCCACAGAAATATTCAACCATCAAAAAAATGGTATACAAGCATAGCATGGTAAAAAAATTAAATATATCTGATCCGGAAACAACTTTCAAAGATAACAATTGCCAAAATCTCTTTCCAATAGAATAAATCCATCCACATATCTATTTGCATGAACTCAACTATTCTATGGAACTTATTCTAAATATACATAAATGCTTGCTTCTATAAAATTTGAATTTGTTAAATGAAAGTTGTTAATTACCATGTGAGGAATACGACTATGTTCCACATATGTCTCAGATCGCAAATTTACAAAATCAATCCATATATCAAAAATCCGCATCCTTGCAGTCTCTAAATGCTTTGATTGATCTGGGTTGCTGCAAAAAGGAACCTTCATCAGAAGCGTGCAACCTCAATCCAATTAATAGCATAACACGCCTAGAACAATCTTTTAAAGTATACATGAAGTGATAAGACCATTGCCTAACTAACTCCCATAAGTGATATCTCCTTTATGTTAAAATACCCAATAACTCAATGAGGAGCGTTGCTAAATTCAATTGCAATGTATGGTTTGCAATTATTCTATAATTAGAACACGTTGGAAGAAAATCATAGTTAAACTTTTAATAGAATTCACAACCAATAACATTTTTTTATAAATGTCTAGAGGAATTAGGTGGAATTCCTTTTGAATCAAAATGTGATAATATTAAATTTTGATGGAGTTTCTTGTGAGAACACAGGACCTGTGGGACCGAGTGATATCCTATGACACTCATTAGGAGCCTGTGGTTTAACTCAATTTAGTATCAGGTATTAACAACAAAGAAAAAGTAAGCGCCCTGGTAGGACAGTGATTTTCATGCTCAATGGTCATCATAGCTTTCCTATTGAGGGTGACTTGCGGCTTGTGATAAACACCATGCTGAAGGTGCTTTAAAAATATTGGCTTATCAATACAATCTGAAGAAATCTGCACTTTTGGAAACCACTTTGAAGTCATTTCAAGGTCTCATGTTCTTGAAGAAGGTAATCATACTATTGAGCTCCTCATCAACCATGGAATCTCAATTGCCAGGTTCACTCAGCATGCAAATCCTTCTTTCTGGCCCAGCCTTAAGGACATTATTTTGAGCAAAGCAAGACTGACATGATCTCACATCTTAAGGATGCCATACCTAAAGTCAACTTGAAGCTTAAAATCACACTTAAATGCTCTCAATCATGCTTTATTTTAGAGGACTGATCTCTTACATGCTCTTGCCTTGATTGAGTGCCAAATTTTTGTTTGAGTTCGGAACTCAATTCACATTATCCCCTGCAGTGTATTCAGCTCTTTCCTCTTTTCCACTTCATCTTTCTTGTTAAGCAGTTCCTCCTTTCTGTTTTCCTCATTGTACTTTTTTCTGCTCAATCATGGCCTCTAGCTATATGGATGGTAACTTAAAAAGAACTTAAGCAGGGTTTTGATGTCTTTGACACCTATACCCTGAAGTTCCTTTACGTTATTTTGGGATATGAGGACCTAAGATTTCCTTGTTCTAGCATTGAGCTACAGAAAATTTGCTGAAAAAGTTAAAAAACTCAATTGAGTAATCAAAAGTCCCATCTTGTTTGACTTGCTGTGTCATGTCTTCCTATGGGACCATTTTAGTGTGGTAGTGAATTGAATTTTAAGGATTCTCATGCCTTTCTCAGGGAAAAGCCAATTTAGCTCCAATTTGAGCACGACATTTGCAGGCCCTTCGATCTCAGTTATGTTAGCTTTGTTCGTGTACAATTATAACAGTCCCTGCACACGTCTGGCTCCCTCCTCTGCAAGGAGGGTGCTTTTGCTCCACTCATGGACAATATAAAGTCCAACCATTTTGACTACTGGCTGACCTTCCGAAACACAAAAGGGGAATAATATGTAAACTGCTCTAGATATTCTAAAACAGCTTACCAATTACAAATCTCTAACACTAGCTACTCAATACAACCTTCAATTCAGCTTTATATAAGAAATACAGTACTAAATCCAAAGCAATTGTTACAATTAAATAATATATTACATTGTTGTATAATTGTCATTATATTCCCATTAACTTAGGCAGTTGGGTAGCTTATCAGGTCTGCCTGGCCTGGTCAGTTAATCTGATAACTGACTTGTCTTTATATATATTGCTCTTCCACCAATGATAAATTGCTCATTGATTGCCTCTCCTCTCAATATTATACTATGGTATCAGAGCAAATATTATCCTATGCCTGTGATTGAAGAACTGGCAATAATTGTAGAAGTCAATCTATGGAAGTGAGCACCCGTGTGAATCAAGGGAAGGAGAGTACAAAGGTGGGTAAAGAAGAAAATTCTTCTTAAAGATACAGAACACCAGGTTCTTTGTGGAAGCTGTGTGAATAGAAGAAGAAGCATCTAATTTCAGTCTTCAAAAAACCCTCAACATTATTCCAAATTAACTCATGCCAAAAGTGCCACGATTATAGTCTGCAAACCAGAAAGAAAGAAAACAGCAGATCAAAGAAGAAGCCACCTCCAGGCAGATTGGAAGCAGCAACCTATGGGAAGGATAAGCACCAAATAAAGGTGCAGGTGTAGACCTTGTCAAGCCACCCAAGCAATAAACGCCCACCCACTTGCTATTGTACCACCAACAAAGGATATATGCAGAGCCGCAACTGTTAATGGAAGAGATTGTGGAAAACAGAAGCCATGAAAAACAAATACACCTTTGAGAAATAAAAAGTGCATTTTACTTGAAACATATCCCACTTTTCAAAAGATATAGGGGAAATAACTGTTTCATAAATTTGGAAGTCCAACTTCAGTAAGTTGAAAGATCAAAAATTCTTACAAACCATTCACTTTCTATAGTTGTATAGATAAATATTCTTAAGTTCAATAATATAGTTAAAAATAAAACTATACTAATTTGATTTGTTGCACTTAGAAAATTATCTTTTTGGAGCAAATTAATTTGTTTTAAATTGAAACAATAAAAGTTATTTCCTCCAATACACATTTATGGTTAAAAATATCATGTTGAATTACTGCATCTAATGCTTTGGGTACCCTTTTAATCTTAAACTGTGTCTTCAGTCATGTTTGTAATCATTCTTGTCATATTATAAATGTAAACTTAAATTTTTCCTTCTATCAAGTTGTAGCTCCTACCTTCAACAGTCAGTAAAATGTTTCAATTGGTTGATGCAACCTACAAAGACAAGTACCTTGCAGTTAAGGCACATTCATCTACCATACTTTGGCACATAAGGTCTGGTACTCTCAATTTGCACTATCTTCTTGCTTTGAGAAAATGAGAGATGGTGAGAGGACTTCCCCCCATGAAGAAAATATAAGTTCTTCACTCCAACCATTTTTTCAGGAAGCAACATCGGGCTCCTTTTCCTACTACAGAAACACAAACCTTTGATCCCATGAATTTGTTGCATATTGATCTATGCATACCAATGACACCCAATCATATTTGTGCCCAGTATTTTCAGCTTTTTGTGGATGATTATACCACAAAAATGTGGGTCTATTGCTTGACTAGCAAAGATCAAGCATTTGCAAAATTCAAAGAATTCCAATCCCTTACCAAAAGGTTATATAGTTACTCCTTCAAGACCATCCACTCAAAGGAGTGAATTTCACCAATAAGGAGTTCACGAACTACCTATTACAATGTGGGATCAAAAGAAAGTGGACCACAATTTATACGCCTAAACAAAGTGGTGTTGCAAAGAGGAGTAATCATACCATCATGGAAATGATGAGATGTATGTTAAATTGTAGCAAATCCAGTTCCTACATTCTGGGTAGAAGCAATTCATACATAAATTTATTTGCTGAATCAAGTACCCACCAAGGTACTTGAAAACATCACTCCCAAAGAAGTATGGACTAGAAAAAATCCCTCCATTTCACATCTAAGAGCGTTTGGGTGTACAGCCTCCATGCACATCCCCAGGTGCAAAGAAAAAAGTTGGATGAAAAATCCTTGAAATGTTTCTTTCTTGGATATATTTCAAAGAAGGAATGTTGGCTTCTAGATTCTACTAAAAAGAAGTTGTACATCAACAAGGACATAGTTTTTTAGAAGAAAAAAGGTTATAGCACATCACCCTCACCATCATCTATAAGCCATCAAACATCCAAAACTGTTGACATTGACGCAGAGGAAACTGAGTGCATTCACCGTGAATAAGAATATCATATAGAAACAAGTGGCCTTGTTTCCACTAGAACAATTTCCACCTCCATTTGCACGTCAATCCTCATCTCCCATGCAAAAAATACCTTAGTATTATACCACCATGAAGAATGCAAAGACAAATGCAGTTGCAGACATGATAAATTCTAGGCCAAAGACTCCCAGCAAGTCTAATGAAAAAGTAAATTTGGCTCTTATGTGCATAGTAATCCAGAATTCAAAACCAAAAACAGTAAAATAGGATTTTGTCACAACCTTAGAAAGCCCCCATGGATGAAAAATATCAGGCACTGATGAGTAACATTTGAGAACTTGTTGATCATCCACTAGGGAAGAAGGCTATTAGATGCAAAAAGGAATTCAAAATCAAATAAAAAGCAAAAGGTCACATTGACAAGTACAAGGCCTGACTTGTGGCTAAGGGCTATGTACAAAAAGAAGACATTGACTATGCCCCGACTACAAAGATCAAGACTATCAAGATCGTCTTTGCAATGGTAGCACAATTAGGATTGCAGGTTCATCAAATGGATGTTAAAAGTGTCTTCCTCAATGGAGATTTCAAAAAAGTCTATATGTCTCAACCTAAGGGGTAATACTACACCTAGAGAGCAACAAAAAGTGTGCAAAATTGTGAAATCTCCATACTCTATGAAACAAGCTCCCTAAGCCTAGTACATCAAGAATGATGAGCATCTTGTACATCACAAATTCACTAGGAATCCATATGATCCCAATCTCTGCCTCAAAGACCAAGGGGGAAGACTATGATATTTATTGTTTAAGTCAACAATGTAGTCATGATTGGGAGTTCTCAATAGATGATTGTATTTGTAGCAACTAAGAATTAGCTCAAACAATTATTTGAGATGACAGATCTTGAATTCTTGCACTATTGTATTCGACTAAAAGTGTGGCAAAAGAATAATCATTATTTTGTAATTTAGATTATATACACCAAGGCATTGCTCGAGAAAATCCAAATGGACAATTGCAAACCAATGGAGACAAGCTTGCAAATTCATCACCACAACTCAATGCAACTCTTTATTGACAATTGCTTAGGGATCTCATTCACCTAACATACGCCAAGTCAAATATTAGTTATGTTAGTTTTATGATCAGATATTAGCAAGCAGATTTTAATTCAAAATCAGACAAATAGACATAGCATATACCCTGGGAAAAACCCTCCACTTGAGGGAGAAAAACCCAACAACAATATATCACTTATATATTGAATATGAAATAGTTATCTCTTTTACAATGGGACCGAATATGAGGCCAACTGATGCAAACACAGAATAATATAAGACACCTTGCTGCTGATAATATCAAACTCCCTTAGTGACAAACTTGGCCTCCTTTCAGACTATGATCTACTCTTAGAGAAATTCGCACTTGCATGAAAACTCGAACTAATGAATAATGGATGATATGAAATGACAAATGATCAACTCCAATATATACAAGTGAAAGGGATAGAAGGCATCTCTTCAAGTCTTCATGTCGGCCTTCTACAAAGAATCGCGTCTCCTTGAAACATGATGTCAGCCTCCAAAGTAAATAGATATATCTCCAAGAGGTGGCGGATGAGATAAGTCATCCTTAATTAATTATTCACAATAATTAATCATTTGTTTAAGTTGCAAGTGAAGCGCCTCTTCACATTGACATCGACTTAAATAAATTAAATAGCCGATAGGCTATATTGAATTTATTTCATCAAGTTCGTGGTTGGAAGGATAAGGCCCGAAGCTACTAATACATCAACAAGTTATGCTATCAACTATCTTTCAAAGTTAATAAAGAATATAAGGTATGTCACTAGAAACCAACAAAGCGAGCTTTGAGACATGTTCATGCCACATGTAATATTCCCCTTAAATTTTTTTGAATTTTATCACAATCAAACCAGCACAAACACCTTTGATTAGCGTTAGCTCCAATGAAAACCAGCTTGGAAAGTAACCCTCACCAAGAATGTTCACTAAGATCCCAATGTGGGCAAGGTGATAGCATATGGTGTCGGGGATCGTTAGCAACTGAACAAGAATTACAAAGCTATTGTAGGTGATTGGCTGACCATGAATGAAAGTAAATACAAGTAGGCGGATAACCAACCATAAATTCCGCACTACCACTTATTCAGCGGGGGGAATATTTTTCCACTCTACCACTTATTCAGTGGGGGGAAATTAACAAGTATGAAAATAAGATTATTTAACTCAACCAACTCTCTAGTGGGAGTGTTTACAAAAATATAACTTGCAGCAATAATTAAATAGTTGTTAGTAGTACGTAGTACGTACTACTAAACCAACTTTACAAATAACTAGTTTCAACTGCAAATAACAATAGATATGTTTCCAAAATCCACAAAAAGTTAAGAGTAATCAACCTCTAACAAATACCATACAAGAATGATATGAAATTGAGCTCAAAACAGCAATATGCTAGAAAACACAAAGTCTGATCAGAAACAGTGAATACAAAAAACCAGACCAGCAAGATAAGAATTCACCATTATGCTCATATCTTCGACAAACGGAGTCCAATTGACGTGAAACTAAAAGCAGAAGAAGGCTATGAACTAGGAGTCCAAAAAGCAGCAAAAAGACACCCGTAAATTCGCACATATTCAATGACACAAATTCCAATGCACTCTAGCCAAATGGTACAGCCTCAAGAGGAGGTTGACCTCTTCCCAAAAATCAGAAATCAGTATAAAAATCTGCAAACTTGTAGAACTGGGCGCCCTCCACAGTAGCACCAACATGAGCCAGTACCCATAATGAAATTAAAATCAGAGGCGAAGCTATCAACAAAAATTCACTTCAGCCATTGACATCAGCAGTACAAACAAATTATAAACCAGCAATCTTCCTGTAATTAAAATCAGAAATTAAGCACTATCCACACTCCTGAGTGAAGCATGGTCTTCAGTAAACCCTCTAGGAAGCCATAGTTTCAGGCCCGAAGAAAGGTATGAAAAGCAAGAAGGCACACAACCCCCATAGCAATATCTGAACTCAATTCAGCAACATAACATTATAATTTTCCAAAAGATGAGAAACACACAACAAGGCCTCCATAAATAATCTTAAATTGAGGAGATGAATCAATTGTAACTCCAAGAAGACGAACCATTCAACTTCCAAGAGGGATGCCACCTTTTTCAATTTGCAATTAAATATTGAATTACCTTTTTCATTTATCTCCTTAGGCATCCAAGATGAGAGGCATTTAATATAACTTTTAAAATATCTAACTTCATATTGAAGGCATCCAAAACAAGTCCCTTTTCTAAAAACAACTTGAAGTTGATCACCTAGGTATGGGGTCTAAAAAGCAACATTGAAAATATGACTAAGTTATTAAAACTTAGCTCCAAGAGGAATGAAGAAACCAACGCCCAAATTGAATTGTCTTACTGCCGAAAATGGAAAGATGAATTGCAGATGATTGAGTTGCTGCTAGAATGATACTACTATAAATAGACTTAGCAAAATTAGCAAATTGCTATAAATAGTAAGTTTGCAAAACCTCATCTGAACACCAAACTTAGCAATAATCATGAGTTACTATAAATAGTAAGTATTCACAAACGCCTTCTGAGCATAGACCGGCATCCATCATGACTTACTATAAATAGTAAGTGCTTGGAAAGGTTGTCAAATTCAAATGCATGTCACACCACCTTGGATATCTCTAAAAACCCAGAAACCTTTCCTGCATGCAAGATATCTGCCAAAATTGCATGTCATTTCCTCAACATGCATGTCACCACATCCTAAAGCTCTCCAAAAACCCAGAAAACTCCACCAAACATGCAACAAAAACTCACACATGCAAACCTTCAAAAATGTCTTTGAAAGTGGAAACCCTAATTTCCAGTGTTCCAGAGGGACACGTCACCCACCCCCCCAAAAAAAAATCTTGTGTTTCCTAGACGAGGACATCTTGGAGACTTAGGGACTTGGGGGGACGTCCCCCCACCATCCCACCACTAGTATCGCTATCTCCAAGACGTTGCTAGGACTTCGAGGATGTTGCGGTGTCCTCAAAATGTCTAGGGGACTCCTAGTTGTCTCCAAGATGTATAATTCTTATACTTATAGATCTTTTTATAACTATCTTTTCAAGTACTGTATGTATTTCAGCACCCTGTCGCCCCCCACCGTCGTCCCCCTGCTACCCCAAACTTAGACCCCCCCTCCCCACCCCCCGAAACGCATCCCCTAACATCCCCCTGTCCCCGAAACCTCGTGGAACACTGCTAATTACTGCTTCTGCTTAGCCTACAAGATTTTGAAAATAGGCTAAATCCAACTAAAGAGCGTAGGGCTAAATTGGGAATATTATAATCCACCCTTCCCAAAATTGCTTGTCCTCAAGCAATGCCGCCACACTCCAAGAAAATAGTTTGATCCTTACTATGCCAAGTAGGATCCCAAGGTCCCAAATCCATCTATGTATAGACCCACCATGTTGACGCTACACCACACTGATCACATAAACATATCCAATATTCCAAGACTAATCTATCCTCCTTCCAAAATATGACTCAAAATTGGCAGTCCTGAAAAAACTGAAATCATAATCCTGCAGCATCCCATGTCCTGAAAACTCCGAGGAGACAAAATTTGCAATACCAAAAACTAACTCATTCCTAAACAAAAGGAAAGATGGTCTTCTCAACTCAAAAACATGCTCCTCATCAAATCTTCTCATAGCATCAAACAGAATCATAACAGCATATGTGACTCTTCCAATACTTCTTGCAACGAGAAAAGCAACTCCTTGCAATAGTTTCTCCATCACTTCCTCAAATTTCCATGAAGATGTATAATGCCTTCCTTGAAACAAACTAATATAACTGGGAAGACTCCAAGAAAAAATTACAAATTTCACCTCAAGAGTCTCTAACTGGTGAACCAAATTAGTTACAAACTCGCTGCCCCAAACATTAGTATAAGAGAAAATGCAAAGAAGGCCACTAATTAACGTTGGAAAACATTCCATACACGAATTTTGGCTGCACTGAAACATTTGTTTTCTCATTTGAGGCTCAAAATCAATCGTAATAGTAGACTGGAAGGTCTGAAAATGAATACACCAGCCACCATCAGGTCTGATTTAGTCATGTTGAGATCTGATTTATGGAAAATCAGCATCTCAAAGTATAAGCAGCAGTTGTTACATGAAAAATCTTCAATAAAAAAGGCATAACTGCTCATGAACAAAGCTGGTGGTACCCTTATCAAAAGTCCCATCGCCATAATAAAATAATTTCTGATCACATTATCCTTCCAAACCATCATTTTATAATCATAAATTACCATCCAATTGTTGATTAAGAAGGTAGCAGCACCTCTAGTATTGAAATTTTGGCACTTATCACTCCAATATACCTTTTTAACAATGTTTTTAGAATCCCAAATTAAAATGATTAACTGACAACAATCTCCAACACTCTAGTGAATGATCATAACACCATGTGTTGATTTCTCCCTTATAATTTTTGCATTATTCTCTTTTTGCTAAATATTGTCAAGATCCCAAATCATCAACATTGAAGAACCATTTCTCAAACGGAGGACAACTCTAACTTGAATTCTCTGTTCTACACATTCCATCTGAATCATTACCTCTTGAAACTCCAAGAAGTATTCAAAATCAAGAGTCATAAATTGCTGGAAAGATTCAATGAACCCTTCATCAATCTCAATTCTGAAATCAGTAACTCTTAAAGAAGTCGGTGCATTCATAAAATCTGACCAAAATCTAACCAACATCCTCATCAACAACTGGATAAATTCTCCGTCAGAATGCCAAGCAATTCTTCATTGTTGATCAAGAAGAATTTCTTCATCCCAAAACAATGTCCCAAAAAAGAGGAACATGTAGAACATTGCTTAAGTACAAAGAAGTTGTAAACTACTGTCGAATGATGACTGATATAGCGTTGAAATGAAGAACCTCCTCTAGAACAAATGATGATCAAGATCAAGATAACAAGAATTTGCATGAGTGCCCTCAATGGCACTACTCGAATCAGATGGCAAACAAAAGCAAACATCTAGAAATCGAAGATACAAATGTCAAGATCAAGGAGACTATAATCTACATGAATGCCCCCAACGACACTACTCAAATTAGATGGCAAACATCTGGAAGTCAAAGATACAAGCAGTGCATGAATCTGCACGATTGACCCCAACAACACTACTCAACATGCAAGATGCAAGTCGAAAATACAGGTACCAAATAGTCTATAGAAAACTAATCAAGAGAGACAATAATCTGCATGAGTGTCCCCAACAACACTACTCAAATCAGATGGAAAACATAGGAAAACATCTGGAACTCGAAGATACAAACAATACATGAATTTGCATGAATGACCCTAATGACACTACTCAACATGCATAAAAAACTACAATTCAAAAATACAGGTACCAAAAGTCTTTGATCAAGTGAAAATGGAAGGTTGCCTCCAAAAACTAAGAATGCAAGAGTGTCCATATGGTAAGTGATCCAACTCACTGAAATGCATGTAACCAAACGTTGATATACACTACATTTGAAAGTACATAAGAACAAGAACTAGATATGTAGATCACTCAAATGTGAAATCAAGGAAGCATTAGCACCAACATTAGCAACCCCTCAATAATACTGAAAAGGGAGAGCCAAGACAGGTACACTAAAACTGTGTGCAACCAAGCAGTGCATGTAGGAGAAACAACCTACAAATAAAAGGGTGTGAAAACTAAGGCACACGCGCATGAGGCAAGAATCACTGGGATTCACCGTTGTCATAGAAGGGACACTCAATTGACAAAGGTGTGATGGCAAAGCAAAGGAAAATATCAACCCCCCCATGGCACTTTATATCACAGTGCGAATACAAAAGACACATCAAGATGTGCAAATTCCTCAAAAAAATATACACTAGAATGGCACTTTATCTCAATGCATCTACAAAAGAGAATGTGCATGAAAAAGATGTCTAAAATGCCCAAATAGGATAGAATACTAGAAATACATATGGAACAACCAAAAACAAGTCATTCCATGCAAACAAGTAGTTTCCAGGAGCTAAGACATCCAAGTAATTCACTAGAATGTGAAAACACAAATAACTTAATAAAATGTACCTAGAGACAAATTTGGAAAAAGTACATGGATGGTGTGAAGAACTCTGAAAGACGGTCCCAACACTACTGGAATCGCAAAAAAAACAAAAAAATGGGTCAAAAGTTATGAACTCAGGACTGAAAACAGCACCTCTAAGTTCAACAGGTTGTAGAATGCACCAACAGCAAAATTAGGTGATAAGACCCACACCACTGGAAAGTTGACGAAACCAGCTTTCCAACGATATCTCGTTTGCCAAAAAACGATACCATAAACCCAAGTTATAGCCGAAGAAAAAAAACCTCTTTTAGGGCACAAGGAGGGGTCAAAGGGGCCACTACTAGGTGTTTGTACCGCTAACATCAACATAATGTCATGCTAACATTATGCTAACATCAACGAAATATTCTCCAATTGCCTAGAAAAAATCCGACCCCCTTGCAAAAGATGGTCGATGGAATATTCTTTTCTTGCAGAATATGATGAAAAATTTCAACAAAATCTAAAGAGAATATTCCATCATGGTTTTTTTGGGCTGGAAAAATAAAACAATTAAAAAATATGGCCAACGCTTATTTAAAGCACACCACTATTTAATATAGCGCAACACTTTATTAAATAAGCGCTTTCTATTTTATAATTTTATTTTTTTTTTAAAATTGTGCCAATGGTCATACAATGGCCCCTAGAAAAAAAATTTGCCCCTAAGACTGTTGTAGCCAAATTGGACAAATTTAAAGTCAACATTTGTGGAATCGGCATCCTGAATGCAACCGTGAGGTCCTTTTTCACGCCAAAATGCTCTGAAATCACAGCTACCCTCTAGATTCGAAAAAAAAACAATTGCTTCAAACACTCACAGATTTGACCTCAGGAGTCCAAATCAAGCCAAACAACCACCAAATCTGACTTTCTCGATAGCTCTGAATCCAATGGAAGACTCTGTTTTGATCCCAATGGAAGACTCTATTTTGATCCCATATACACCAAAATTCGCCCACCTCAAAAATTTGCAAACAAAACAAAGGGAATTCCAAATTTGAAGCCTATTACCCTTGTTGAAGGAAAAAAATTCATAAATCAAGAAGGGGTTTGATGAATCCATAGCTCTGATACCATGTTAGAATTGTGAAAAACACGAGCCACAAGATCAAACAACAAACAAAGTCACCTTCCACACGAGATTTGCAAACAATATGTGCAATATTCCCCAACAAGAAAAAGCTACAAAAGAACCTCAAGAATCTTCAAGGAAAACAAAAGTCCTCAAAGGTTCAAAATTCAAGAGAATAGAAGTGTTAATCCGAGAGTGATAATACAATGAGGGTTGAGTGCTATCTAGGACCAACCCTAAATGGTAACGAGATCAGATCATGATGTAATGTCCCCATTTTTATCACTACATCTTCCAGTGACTGTTAGCCTATTCCTAGATGCTCATAGGCTAGTCAGAAGCAAAATTAGGGTTTCCAACTACTTGGAGGTTTCTTTTGAGGATTCAGGGGTTCGCATGTTGGAGTTTTGTAGATTGGTTGCGGGATTCTTTCTGGGCTTTTAGAGAGCTTCGCAGTGGTATGACATGCAACTGAATCAGAGAACTTTTCCGGACTTACTATTTTTAGTAGGTTACGAAGGTTGCATGTTGGATCTTTACTGATTGGATTTTGGATTCTTTCTAGGTTTTTAGAGAGCTTCGCGACGGTGTGACATGCAACTGAATCAGAGAACTTTTCCGGACTTACTATTTTTAGTAAGTACAATGGCTGCTCGGATTGTGGTTAAAATGAGTTTGGAACAACTTACTATTTTTAGCAGTATGCTATTTTTAGTAAGTTTTATTTTTAGTAGTGCTATTTTTAGCAGGGTTTCTGTAGTTCGGTTCAGTGGCTATATCTAGCATGTCAATTTGAGCAGTTTGGTCCCCAAGACCCTTGGTGCTATTTTTGGCAGTGTTTCAGCAACTTGGTATTATGGCTATTTCGGGCAGGGCAATATATTCAGTTGGTCTCCAGCATTTGAGGTGGTTATTTTGGCAAGTTTGATATTTGATGAGAATATTATTTTAAGTGAAATATTTAAAAGGCATGTTTGGACGCCTTGGAGAAATAAGTAGCCAATTAGATTTATATTTCACTTTATTGTTTTGACCCCTAGCCTAGAGGAATTAAATCAGTTTAATAAAGTATTTCATTTTATTAATACTTTGGACACCATAATATACTTTATTCACATTTTAATAAAGTATAATACTTCTTGGAGGAGGACTTGGAGAAATGATATGCAAATGACACAAATGGGCATTGTGAATTTGAGTTTGGTTTTGGCATCCATTTGGAGGGAGATTGAATTTGAATTTGGAGCAAGAAATGTTATAAATAAGAGCATTGGGCTCTTAGTTCATTATCTTATGTCTTTATTATTGTTATGCTGCTGGAATGGTACCAGAGTTGCTTCGAGGGATGCATACCTCCTAGCTGGCTTAGCTTCTTGCTTGGAAGATAGCAACTAGTTGAGATTTGGCTGTTCTCAATCTTTGAGAACAGGTTGAGCACATTGTAGTTGAGTTTCTTGCAGTTTTAACAGTTTTTGGTGATGCTGGTGTGGTGCTTGGCTGAAGCACATTTTTTATCATAGCTCCTTGCACAATTTTTTGTTGGTTCTGGATATTGGCTTATTGTTCAAGTCTACCTGGGGCGCCCCTTCTTGCAAGTTTTCAGATTTTTCAGAGGTGATTTGGATTTTATGTTGTTGGTCGCCCGTTTTTGGAGGTTGTACTTTGCCTGCTATTGCATTGGGAAGTGTGCATAAAATATCAGAGGTTGCTTGCTGCTATTTCTTGATTTGTACTTGGTCGCCCTTCTCTTATGCTTCCTTTGCACTTGATTTCACATCAATCAGAGGTTTTTTTGACGAAGTTATGAGCATTTTGGTGATTCTAGGGCTTGCTGGTATGAATTTCTGATTGCTGCAATTTTTATATCAGACCTGATATTTCAATCCTTTTTACTATATTTCATATGCTGGATAGCTTGTACTTGTTTGGAGTTCATTGGTTATCTATATCTCACTGTATTTGCAAATTGTTCATCGCATTGTAATGTTGAATCAATAGTACTGATCAGCTCTTTACTTTCTGCACTTTATATTTTGTATCCCCACTTTTGTGGAAGAGACTGGTCATGCTCAGTCTATATTGTATTGCATTTGCATATTGCTGATCGGCCGAGCCGTCAACACACTCCCGCTGAATAAGTGGTTGAGTTGCATATTTACTTTCAGCAATGTACTTCTCTTTTCAGTCCTCCCGCTGAATAAGTGGTTGAGTTGATTGTTACTTTCAGCAATGTAATTTCTATCTTTCCAGTCCTCCCGCTGAATAAGTGGTTGAGTTGATTGATACTTTCAGTAATGTACTTTCTATTCTAGTCCTCCCACTGAATAAGTGGTAGAGTGATTGCAACTTCTTTCTATTACTTTCCAGCAGTTTCAATTATGCTAATGATCCCCTTTCGAGTATGCTCTCAACCTTGCCCGTATTGGGATCTGGGTTGATCAGAGGAAAGGGTTCCCTTTTAGTTGGATTGAGGTTTCATTAACGTTAACGGGTAAACTTGGTTGTGAAAAAGAAAAAAATTGCTCGATATATTTCACATGACAAGTGTCAACATCACATGTGATGAGACAGAATGAACTAATAATAGCTCACTTCAGTTAACATAGAAAAGCACGCACTTAATTTAAAAAAGAACTCCTAAGTTTAGCTTAAGGGTATGAGAATAAATTAGACTAATTATTAATTAAAGATTAATTATTAGCTAATGCATGATTACTCTAACAAGCTCCTACATAGACTTCATTTTTCCCAACCAACAATCAACTACAACTAATATTGATAACCCAACAAGCTGGCAGGATTTTGGGCTCTAATACCACTATAAAAACCCTTGCTAGATTTGCATGATATTTTTCCATTTGTTCTCAGTTTGACAGATGTTCCATTTTGTCAAACATGTCTCATTCCATTGCATAAATTGTGATAATATTCAAATGAAATGCAAAGATACATGTAACAACCAAACTTCACAATTTCATTCCTTTATACTAGACTGTCATACAATAATATATTTGCCATTATACAATTACAGACTTAAACTACCAATCTGAGTTATCAAATGGAGCAGATATGCAAGTATTTATACTCAGAAATTTATTACAGCAATAAGTCTTTTATAAATATTTCTCATTTTAAACATAACAGCCAAATGACAATGAAGAGATAGTCATATTTCAGACCTGGAAATGATTATAAAGGGGCCAGTAAAGCCTTCACACATTCGCTACTACCTCCTATTAAAAATTTGAGTCTTTGGCGATGGTCAATATAGGCTGCAGCAACGTCGCAATGACTGCAGCAGCAAGAACACGCACCCAGCACTAAGGAACTTCTTCGAGATCTTCACACCATAGGCTGATAATGAACAACACTCAAGAATGAGGAATATAGTAGTTTGGCACCCTCAACCTTAGAGCATATGCATCCAAGACACAACAAATACACCTGTAGTCCTCCTGTAGCAACCACGCATGCCTTCTCAAACTCATGTCTAGCTTTTATGACCACCAGTGACCCTCATAGCAGCATAATACTCCCACAAATACCATGTACAAGTTCTTTTGTGCCAAGAATGTACAAATAAATCTATGCCCAGGTCTGGAAACTAACACCATTACCAAAAGAGACTCACGCCTCTACTTGGGATATCCATGGCTAAGTCCAAACCTTCATTGCAACCAAAATCTCAACCCAAGAACCCAGTTATAGCCACAACCCCTTATAAACCCTGAAACTACAATATAAATAGCGGCCAGGATAAATGAGAATGATGTTACCATAGAGGGCTCACACCAAACCTAGATTATGCCTTGTGTAAACTCGTCCAATAGGAAGATAGTCGACCAAACTCACCAAGCAATAACCTTACCAAATGTCTTCAATATCCACAAACCATCAACCCTATTAAGTTTGATAATCTTTACTTCAAATTTGTTTTCGTACGAGACTCACAAATTTGCATTATTAGCCCAACTAGAAAACCTATGTGATTTCCCCTTCAAACCAGCTAGGGTGGAATCGTTTCACCTCCAAAACCGATCTTCTTTGAGAGGGTTTCCATCCTCCCAAAGGCCAAGTTCAATCTCAAGAACCACAGGGGTTTCAATTAGAGAAACAAAATAAACTAACATGCCCAAATGAGCTCTTATAACCTCCTTTTATACTTTTTCTGCCAAACTCTCTAGAAGCTTCTATTTAAAATTCACTTTTAATTTAAACTCCCCTTTTAGCTCCAGAAAAGACCTTTTATTAAAATAACGATAATTTGACACACAAGGTCCCTATTTAATACCTCCATAATTTAAAACGTTTCATCACGGTTCCGACGAGCAATAACACTAAGGTGATTTATGAATATTTTAATTAATATTTGGCAACCTTAGTAAATTAATTAAAATATAGCCATTAATATACTCATTTTGTGGAAGCTGCTCAAATGCATCAAAATTAGAAACTGGCTGCATAGGAGTGATCCTAATTAAGAATAATGATAAATGGAGCCGGCTGGGCGATTTTCTATAAATAGAAACTCCCTCCAAGAATCTTGGAGCCCAAACTGGAGGCCGAAAATAACATCTAAAAGCATCAAATAACTCCTCTAAACCTAGGCTCACTAGTAACATCAGATTACCCTGTTGGCATATGGCTTGTAAGTGTTGTCCTTGATGGCAACCTAAGTCAGTCTGAATCTAGATAACTGAAATGACATCTAGTCCACAGTTTAGTTTTGGCAACTATCGACTGAACAGGGTGAAGAACAAGACATCCGGTTATAAGTATGACAGTTGATCTAAACATCTCACCGGACTATTTGTGTTGTGAACCTCATACAAAGGATTGATGATGTTTGTAATAACTTGGTGAAGGGTTGCTTTCATACGCACTCACTGGTTCGTGATCTAGGAGATCCAATATACTAATTTGTTGGCTATCTGTGCTAGTAGGCCGACCCGGCGAATATAATAATTGCGGATGTATAAGGAGTAATTAATTAAATATCTTCGTGCTCGATTATGTTTGTTTGGGTCCTCTCTTTGTCTTAACTGACTTTGGAGGATGCGCATAAAGAATTTGTGGTGGATCTATCCGACAAGATGGAAGTAACTTAATATTTTATGAAGCCGACTGATGAATGAACAAATCCTTGTTCGCGGATATATATATGAGTTCGAATCTATCATTTTGGTGTGCAGAAAGTGTAGAGGGAGCCATGTTGAGTGAATGTAAAGTATATCAAAGTGTGATGCGAATCTTAGCAAAGTAATAGTGTGGATTTGTCTTGATGTGATGCGAAGAGCAGAGCAGAGCAAAGCGAAGAGCAGAATCAGTCTGCAAATCCAGAAATCAATCTATGAGCTTCACCGGAACTGTAACTTGGCATGAATAGATGCTATCATCTCAGATGGTCTTAATCTGAATCTTTTGTATGGCAATGAGCCTTTTTCTTTGAGCAGTGAGCTCTAGGCAGTGCGCCTGAATGCAAGTGCATTCCCTTTTGTATACAACTATATTTGAGTACTCAAATTGTGGATTAACCTCCACCGTGGTTTTTGCCCTATCAGGTTTTCCATGCAAAAATCTATGTTATGGTGTCATGAATGATTACTTTGAATGCATGCATCTTTCTTTTAATATTATGTTGTATTGGTTTCAAGTTTCCGATGATTAAAGATAAAGATTGTTGAACACTGATTCAGCCCCTCCCTCCCCTCCCTTTCAGTGCTCCCTTGAGTCCAACATACCCTTCTAATGCAAACACAAACCCAAAAAATCATCTCCAACTACAAAGCAAGAGAACCTTACAATGGGGACATTACATATGCCTTGCCTAGTCAATTAGTTTGATAACTAACTTGTCTTTGTATATATTGCTCTTCCTTCAACAATGAATTACTTATCGATAGCCTTTCAATATTCTATCAACAATAGGAAGCATAGAATGAAGTAAGGCACATGTCAATGATTGTGAAACAAGATTTGTCTAGAGAAACCCAAAATGGGAAAAAGTCCAATTGGATAAGTAAATATTCTTCAAAATCCACTATAACTAGTCAAAAACAATATCATGAATGAATGTCAATCTATCACAGACCTAAACAACTATTCAACAAGTGACAAACGTGTTTACATCCATCTCCAAAGCTGCCCTACCTAAAGCGATATTCCAATAATGGCTAAACTTGCATAATTCCTCTTTTCCTAAAGGCAAACAAGAGTGCCAAACCCCAAAATGGATTGCAACATGTAATGTCCCAATTTTTAGCACTACACTTTCTAGTGATTGATAGCCTATCCCTGGATGCCCGTAGGCTAGTCAGAGGCAGAATTAGGGTTTTTATTTTTAACTGCTTGGAGGTTTCTTTTGCGAACTTGAGGGCTCACATGATGGAGTTTTGCAATTCGGATTCTGGATTCCTTCTGGGTTTTCATAGAGCTTCGCAGTGGTGTGCCATGCAACTACAATGGAGGACTTTTTCAAACTTACTATTTTAGTAAGTACGATGATTGCTCGGATTGTGGTTAAACTGAGTTTGGAACAACTCACTATTTTTAGCAGTATACTATTTTTAGTAAGTTCTATTTTTAGCAATGCTATTTTTAGCAATTCAGTTCAATGGCTATATCTGGCAAGTTAGTTTGAGCAATTCGGTCTCCAACACCCTTGGTGCTATATTTGGCAATGTTTCAGCAACTTGGTATTATGGCTATTCAGGCAAGGTAGTTTTGGCAGTATGGTCTCCAACAATCTTGGAGCCTGATTTGGCAGGTTTGGTGGCTTAAGTGATTTTCAATTTTAGACGCCTTAGTTGGAAATTATAAAGTTAAATAATTACTAAGGCTAATTGGGACGCCACTTAGGAGAGATAAGTGATTTTAATTAAAAAAGGCAATTTTATATGATATTTTACTTTATTATTTTGGACGCCCTATTGAGGAGAAAAGTTATTTTATAAAGCGAAATAATTTTGGATGCCTTAAAGGAGGAATAAGTGATTTTTTATTAACATATTCCACTTTATGCTTTGGACGCCTAACCTTGAAGATTATTTAGAATTTTAATAAAGTTATTTGTCTTCATGTGACAGACGACTTGGGAAAGAGGTGAAATGAAATGTAATTTGGAGATTATTTAAAAGTAAAGGTGAATTTGGATTTGAATGTCATGTGGGTGCCCTAATTGGAGGGAAAAGAAGATTTGAATTTGGGAGAGAAAAAATTTAAAAATAAGAGGCCTTGCTCTCTCATTTGGGATCCATTATCTTTCATTCTGGTGAGGTTTCTAGTTGCTGGTTTGAGTTTTCAGTTTGCTGGTCTGTCATATCAGATTGTAGTAATTGGAGTTTTGGGCTTATTTTTCATGGTTGGAAGTTTCTTGGAGTTTGGAAAAACATTTGTTATCATTTACAACCACTTGGGCATCTCTAATATTTGGCTATTGCAGATTTTACTTCACATTGTAAAGCTGTTTCAATAGTACTGATCAGCTCTTTAATACTTCTGCAAATTCTCTATTGTATTCCCACTTACAGTGGAGGAGGCTGGCTTGCCACCTTATTTACTTTCCTTGCATAAGCATTTCATTCCCACCGTTTGGTGGAAGAGACAGGTCTCGCCGTCTTTACTTTCTATACCGCATTCTCATTTGTTGATTGGCTAAGCCATCACTCTAATCCTACTGAATAAGTGATCGAGTTGCATGTTTTGTAATTCCAACATTCAGTTATCAATCTAACGATCGCCGGTGCCATTTGCTAACACCTCGCCCATCATTGGGATCTTGGTGTACATTCTTGGTGTGGGGTTACATTTTAGTGTTGGTTTATGATTTTGGCTAACGCTGATGGATGTCGTGTTGAAGTGTTGTTGCAAAAGTTTGAATAAAATATAAGGGGGTCATTACACAACACCTCCTAAGTAGATGTGCTTTAACTCCCCATGTAATGAAAACCAAGTACCTTAACCTCTAAAAGTCAAAATGAATTGACAATTCCTTTTCAATTTTCTTACCAGATCCATATTGTCTATGTTTTTTAGACTTACCATGATGTTCACCAAGGTGAACCTACCATTTTGAGCCTAAAACTTCATTTTTCAAAGTTAGGTACAAAATTGTCTCTTTCCCAGGATGCTTTGGATCTCCCTAAGTCTTCAACAACCCTATACATGCCTCCTAAATATGCCCAACTAAATAAATGACCCTCCAGCAAAGAATTTTTTAGCAGCTATATGTTTTCATTTTACTGTTTTTTATATTTATATCCCCCATACTTAGCTATATTTAAGTTCTTGAAAAGTGTCTGATTCATCCATATTTGATACATTTTCCCTAATCCCTAAACAAAATCACCTCATGTTAGAAATTTTAATTGTTTAATATGGAGAAACTATCCTATTATATATAAAAATTTGGGCCCTAATCTCTATAGATTATCAAGGGGCTATCTTTTAGTTGCCATATTCACCCCATTTTGACATCTTTCTTTAAAATTTATATATTGATAGAAAATCTAGAAATTGAATCAACATAAAAGTTATATAGTAATAGAAACTTTTGGTCACTAAATTACAAAAAGGTCAGTACAAGTAAAAATATTGCCATCCACTCTCAAATTTGATTTCCAATATGAAAAAAAAATTACCTAGGAAATGTAGTGGGTTCACAAGGGTTCCCATTGAATTTTCAAGAGGTGATTTCTTAAAGTATGCCTTGCACTCCAATATGAAAATTGACTTGAATTGGACTCCTTGATTGAATTAGCTTAAAAACCCAACCTTTCAATTGTAATTAGGATTTAGTCTTTAGATCACTCCTCCCCAATTAGGGGGATTTTGGTCCCCAAAAGATCAAAGACCTAAAAGATGTGGAAATTTCTTCCCAACTTCATCCTTGGGGTACCACTTCCCTTTGGATGGAAGTTGGCCTTTCAACCAAACCAACCATGTTTCTTGTAGTCCCCTACATGTTTGTCTTTCCTTCTTTTGGAGTACCACATCTTGCTCAACCTCCTCCAATGGACCCAAGTTAAGGTCTTCCATGGATGGTAAAAAACAATTCCTCTTCCTCATCCAGCAATGGAGGCTCAATTTGTCTTAAATTTTCAACATTAACCACCAAAAACACTTCCATGTATGGTGGCAAATCCAGCTGGAAGTAATTTTTACCAACTTGTTCCAAATTTGAGAAAGGTTTGTACCTCAAAGGTTTCATCTTTCTTTCCGCTTCTTGCATTCTATCATTCTTTCTCAAATAAAACCAAACTTGATCACCCACCTTGAAATTGTGTTTGATGCAATGCTAGTCATGTCACGTTTACTTATCTTGGTTGTCATTAAGGCTAAAAATAACAAACAAGTGATTATAAAAGAAGCTAGGCTTGAGAAAAATCATCCATTGTTATGAGAAAAACCTACTTTCTTGAAGATCTAGCTCTTGGTGTTCATCTTTTGGCTAAAGGGAAAAAAAACTCTTGGTATCAAAATCAGAGGATGAAAACGCTCTTGGTTTCAAGATCGGATTTGGAGACAAAAACCCTCTTATTCAATAGAGGCGATTCCACCCAAGGATTGCATTAAATGTTATTTCAGGAGCATATTGAAGATTTCAAAGTTATGGCCAAAGATTGAAAGATTTCCAAAGTTTAGTTAGTTTGTGGGTTTCCAATTTCAGCTCAATATATATTTGCATTTCAGTTAAGTGTGTTTATGTCAGTTTTAGAATTGATGTACTCATTGTGGTGTGATTGCTTCGGTTATTTCAGTTTTACATTGAGGAGAGCTTATTGACAATTATCAATATTCAGATTTGTATATTTGGGGTTCTTGAAGAATAAGTTTGCTAGTTTCTAAAATTATTTATATTAGCAGTACTTTGAGAAATTAAATTTGATTGATAGCAAGAATCAAAAAGATCATCAATTTTTCTACCTTCCAGCTGAACTTTCACATGGAAAATCTTGGTAGACTCATCCTTGTCCTGAGTTTCATCACATACCACGTTTGCATTCTTCCACATAGATGTAGGATATTCTATCATTGGTATCCAATGTACACTCAACTCCCTTCACATTGTGTGAAGTTGTTGAACCAAGATCATCAATTTTTCTACCTTCCAGCTGAACTTTCACATGGAAAATCTTGGTAGACTCATCCTTGTCCTGAGTTTCATCACATACCACGTTTGCATTCTTCCACATAGATGTAGGATATTCTATCATTGGTATCCAATGTACACTCAACTCCCTTCACATTGTGTGAAGTTGTTGAACCTTTCTTCTTAAATTTCTTGAATGAGTGTAAATCTAGGTGTAGTTTCCAGCAAGCATCTTCATTATGACCCTCATTGTCACAATGTTTGCAATAGCGTTTTACCTCTCCTTCATCACTATTTTTCATGGTAGCATTAGTCGTCTTTTTGCCTTTCCATTTTCTTTTCCCCTTGAATCCTTTTGTTTTGCCCCTCTTTCTTGTTGATGTGCAGCGTCTGGATGATTACTTCCAGATGCACGTCATATAGAGATAAAATTTAAATATGGCCTTTTGGCTATTTAAATTTATTCAAGATCGATTGATTATCAATGAGGAAGCGCCTCATTTTTATATCACATTATTTTATATAATTAATAGTTAATGGTTAATTATTAATAGAGGCCGACTTGGTTAAATTCGTCATTTTATGAAAAAGGCACGATTTATTAAGGGTCGACTTTCATTATGAAGAAATCACGTCTTTCCTAATATGGCCGACCTTCCTTGTAATTTACAAATTATATTTGTAATTATCTTTTGTATTGCGGTCGACCTTCTACATGAAGAGGTGCGACCTCTCTCATATGGTGTATTTATACAAGGTCTTTTCCATTCATTTAATATCAAGTTCATTCAGCATAATTCGCATTTCTAGAGGAGTTCGCACTATAGCAGCAGATCACCATTTCTGTAGTTGCAGATCATCATCTCTGTAGCAGCAGATCATCATTTTTGTAGTAGCAAATCATCATCTCTGTAGCAGCAGATCTTCATTCTGTAGCAGCAGGTCGAGCTCAATGAGAAGCACATTCATTTGTATCTTGCATCTAAGAGAGGTGCTATCATCTGTTGTATCAAATCAGCATTGTGTTGTGCCTAAGTTGTTAGCAGATTTCTGCTCTTACTTTATCAATATATAAGAGATATATTGGTTGGGTTTTTCTCCCTCAGGTTGGAGGGCTTTCCCAGGGTATCTTGTTGTGTTAATTGTCTTATGTGCTGCATTTTCTGATTACTTTCAGTTTGAATTATCTGATCATGAAAAACTAACATGGTATCAGAGCGGGTTTGAAGAAGATCTTGATCAGATTTAGTCTTGCAGCAATAATCCTTTCTCTTTCTCATCTTTGATCACTTCTATCTCTTCGTCAAGATGGTGAACGGTCTCAAGATCAAGGACAGACTTGAGGGAGCAACAAATTTCACATCTTGGAGATTCAGAGTTATGTTTACCCTGGAGGAAAACGAATTGGCTGAGTCTACTGATGAGGAAGAGAAGATTCAATGGAAGAAGAAAGATACTAAGGCGAAAAAGATGTTAGTTGATTTCGTGAAGGACCGTATTGTTCCAATCATCTCAAAGTTGAAGACAGCAAGAGACATGCTTAAGACTTTGGAGGAGATGTATGAGATCAACAACACAAGCCATGCATTTGCATTAAAGCAACAACTTCATCATGTCAAGATGATGAAAGAAGAAACTGTCATCGCTTACTTCATGAGGATCACCGAGTTGAGAGATCAGCTCTCTACTATTGGGCATATTGTAGATAGCAAGGATTTGACCACGTTGGCCCTCAATGGTCTTCCCCCATCTGGGGAGTCATACATTCAAGGTATAAGTGCAAGATCAAAACTCCCTAAGTTTGATCGTTTGAGGGTAGATTATATTCAAGAAGAGTCTAGGTTGGTTACGAGAGGTATTGGTCGAAGCTCTACAAATGAAGACATTCATGTTCTTTCCGCTCAATCCTCAAAGAAGGAAGGAAAAGGAGGAAAGAAAGGATACTTCAAGAGGAATAGGGATAAAGGTTCTAATGATGCTCATGCATTCAAGAAGAAGAGGGACCTCTCTCGTGTTCAATGTTTTAGATGTGACAAGTTTGGTCACTATGCAAAGGATTGCCCAACCAAACCTAATTAGCATGCTTCATTTGTAGATGTGGATAAGATCTCTCCTCAAAATGATTCTAGGGAATTTATATTCTAAGTCATGGGCCTATGTTCAAGCCATGAAGGTTGTGTACTGATCTGAGCGCAAGAGCAACGTATCTTACTGTGTCCAATAATTGCATCCATCGGAATATTTAAAGAGATAAGTATTCTTTGTTTTGATTGAAATCACCTTTCTAGGATAAATTTATGTTATATCATTTATTTGGATCATAAAGAGAGATCGTGTTTTCTCTTGAAATGTGTTCACTGACATAAGATCCCTTGAAGATTCAAATTATTCGTTGCAAGTTATTTTTTTTAATGCAAGTGTGACTCTGAAATAAAAAGAGAACCACAATTTCGATGGTGACTACTTGGTCACATTGATATCATTCTCTAATGCATGAACTGTGATAGAGCTTTGACTCTTGGAGAGGGTTGGTTCTTCATGCTAACTGCATAATGCATTCAAGAAATTTGTAGTTGTTCAAATTGTCTTCTTTTGTGCTGAGTTTAGCACTCTCGAGAGGAGTAAAAGATGGAAGAAAGAGTTATATCAAAATTTAATAAAGATAAGTTTCTTTATCCCTTCATTCTGATCTTTTGATATATTTCTCTTATAAGTTGATTTATTTATTCATGTTCATAAATTCTTATTCATTCATGCTATAACCTGATATAGTAAACTTTGTATGATTCTAGCCTTGATATTTCTTTGGATAGTTATAAACTATTAGTAATCTCTCTCTAAAATGCTTCCAGGACAGATCTAGGAGCAAGAAGGTGATGAGAGATTGCTTAGTGATGAAAAGCTTGAGGCATCTTGTGAGGAAGTCATGCTGACCAAAGAAATGATCAAACATGAAGTCACAACTTGCAGCCATGGGACTGAGTTGGTGGCTAGAGGGAGTTCACTTCCAAAAGTCTTCTTTGCAATCTCTAAAGCAAGGATCTAGAGGGAGTTTTGTAACTCGGTGAGAAGAAGTGAAGATTACTGTATTGCAAGGCTAGGTGCTAAATCCTTAGAGGATCCCTTCAGCTGCTGAGATCAGAATTGCTCAAGACTATCATCTGGATTTGACATTAGTAGCTCCGCAAACCTATTCAGAATAGAGTGATCTGGGTTGAGGTCGAGGAGCTCAATCCTGAACTCTCTACAATTTCAGAGGTGTGCGCTGAAAAATATTCTCTAAGACAAGCATTGCAAGCAATCTTGGTTGAAGAGGCCAGAAGGTTGTTGCAAGTACTTGAAGATTCAGAGGGAACCTACTGAACCTGAAAAAGATGGTTGGGGTCTGCGATGATTTCCTAGTGTAGTAGGAAGTAGTCTTCAGTGGCACTGAGCACCGTAGAGGCCGAGTATATTGCAGCTTGTGTGGCATCTAAAGAAGCAGTGTGGCTTCGGAAGCTCCTTGCAAGATTGGTTGGACAATCATTAAAGCCGATTGTCATTCATTGTGATAATCAAAGTTGTGTGAAGCTTTCTGTCAACCCAATGTTTCATGACAGAACTAAACATGTTGAGATCAAATACCACTATATCAAAGATATGGTATTGAGGAAAGAAATCCAATTGAAATATATCAGCACTGATGAGTAGACGACAGACATTCTCACCAAGCCTCTTGCCAGAGTAAAATTTGTGTACATCCGAGACAAGCTTGGTATTGTGGAGAATGAAGCCCTAGCTGAGAAGGAGTCTCAGTATCAGTGATCTTCAAATTTGCTTTAATGAATTTCTCTCTATTAGAGAAATTTGAAGTGCAAGCCCTTGTTAATGCATTTCTCTCTATGAGAGAATTTCAAGGTGAAAGCCCTTGTTTCCATCCTCTGGGAGAGCCATGGTGGATGTCATGTGTGTGACTCCATGACAACATCAAGTGAGAGAGTCCGTGATGATTTTCTTGTACTTGTGCTTACACCCTCTAGGAGAGCCATGGTGAAACGTCACAATGAGGTGATAACATCACATTGAGTTATGAGCACTTGTACATACCATACATGGGTGTAGTCATGATGGTTGATATCACGATGAGGTGATATGCTTTGCTCTACACATGGGTGTAGCCATCATGTTTGTCATCACAATGAGGTGATATGACTTGGAAGTATTCCTCCCTAGCTGAGAGGGAGTGTTGATATGCAACGTCTAGATGACTACTTCCAGATGCACGTCATATAGATATAAAATTTAAATATAGCCTTTTGGCTATTTAAATTTATTCAAGATCAAGTGATTATCAATGAGGAGGCGCCTCATTTTTATATCACATTATTTTATATAATTAATAATTAATGGTTAATTATTAATAGAGGCCAACTTGGTTAAATTCATCATTTTATGAAAAAGGCACGATTTATTAAGGGCCGACTTTCATTATGAAGAAATCATGTCTTTCCTAATATGGCCAACCTTCCTTGTAATTTACAAATTATATTTGTAATTATCTTTTGTATTGTGGTCAACCTTCTACATGAAGAGGTGTGACCTCTCTCATATGGTGTATTTATACAAGGTCTCTTCCATTCATTTAATATCAAGTTCATTCAACATAATTCGCATTCCTAGAGGAGTTCGCACTGTAGCAGCAAATCATCATTTCTGTAGTAGCAGATCATCATCTCTGTAGCAGCAGATCTTCATTCTGTAGTAGCAGGTCGAGCTCAATGAGAAGCACATTCATTTGTATCTTGCATCTAAGAGAGGTGCTATCATTTGTTGTATCAAATCAGCATTGTGTTGTGCCTGAGTTGTTAGCAGATTTCTGCTCTTACTTTATCAATATATAAGAGATATATTGGTTGGGTTTTTCTCCCTCAGGTTGGAGGGTTTTCCCAGGGTATCTTGCTGTGTTAATTGTCTTATGTGCTGCATTTTCTGATTACTTTCAGTTTGAATTATCTGATCATGAAAAACTAACATTTCTTACCCTAATGTTTAACCTTGAACATGCAGGATTTATTTTTCTCAAACTTCAAATAATAGGCCTTGCACTTATATCATCAAGATTTTCAGGCTTTCCCATTACTGCAACCTTATGAAGATGCCCAAATAAATCTCCAAGTTACTTCCTTAGAATATCCCCTTCCATTACCTCTCTTCCAAGCTGAAATTCATTCTTTCAGAATTGACTTATATAATCTTGGACAAAAACTTTGTCCTTGATGCTATCAGAAATAATGTCACTAAATAGCTCTATCCTCTTTGTAACATATGGGGTAAAATTGGTTCTTCCACAACTCCTTGAAATCTTCCCATTTTGAAATGGATGGGGCTTTCATTTTCTCAATTGCAAGGAAGATACATATGCTTCATACCATGTCAATGCATGTCTAGATAGCTTTGTATGAGCAAAATAAATTTGCTAAGAGGAATTTAATTTATATAAGCTAAAATATAACTTCATTTGAGAAATTCACTGATCAATTTTTCTACATTCACTTTTTCATCAAATGGATGAATCTCTATGTTAGTCTTTGCTTTGAATGGGAGTGGGTTGCTCTTGTTCAAGGTCTCACCATGCTCATATGTAGTCTTGGGCTCCTCTTCTTCCACTTTTGGAGTTTCTTGAATGCCCCATTTTTGAGTTCTGACCATCAAAACACTCTCAAACATGTCTATTGAGAAATCATAGCAACATTTTCCTCTAATTTTCTAAATCTCTCCTCAGCCTCATCCATATCTCTTGCACCTTCATGTGACATCCTTCTTTGTGCTTGATTCCACCTACAAGTTCCAATTTTAGGCTCAAAGTCTCTTAAATCTCTATTACCACTAGACCATGTAGTGGGCATAAAGTTATAATCCCATTAAAAAATTATTTAATACCATCTATAGTCTTCCCAAACCCACTTTGACACCAATCTAATCTTTAAACTACCCTACATATTCAAAAATATATCACAAATTATGAATCTCTAATACTAAGTACCCAATACAGCCTTCAAATAAGTTTAATATAAGAAATATTGTACTAAATCCAAAGCAATAGGAAGCACAGAATGAAACAAAACACATGACAATGACTGTGATACAAGATTTGGTTTGAAGAAACATAAAAATAGAAAAAACTCTCGTTGTATGAGTAAATACCTATCCTCCCCCAAGTTTTTGGGACAAGTATGATAGGCATTATAGAACCTTAATACAGGACGTTAGACTTGAATTGAGATTTCACATAAGAATTGACAAACAAATTAACGAAATTTAAATGTTTTCACTGTCAATGTGCATACATATTATATAAAAATTACAACAAAATGCCCAACGGTTGTAAATTTCAACTACAAGATAACAAAAAACTAGAAAATATATAGCTGTCCCTAATCAGCATCTGAATCTGGTAGGTCTGTATCGAAATTTGAGTTTTGAGTACAAGTCACTGGCACTATGAAGGGCTACATCGAGCAATGGAACCCCAACCAATCCTCTTGTGTCTCCTCATCAATTTATATAGCATCTTCGGGATCAACGAAATATTCCGAGCCAAATTTTTCAAATTTTCAATAACAGTAAGCAAAGCAACACACATCTGTTAGGGTTAGCACTTAAACCAAAACGATGCGGAATTCAACTCTAACCAAGAATGCGCCGGATGACGATGAGCATATGGTCAGAGGATCTCAAAGCAATGCTGAATAAATAACTCTAACCAAGAATGCGCCGGATGACAACGAGCATATGGTCAGAGTATACCTATCTTCTATTATGCTAAAAGTAAACTCAACACTCAGAATGTGCTTTCAAACCCGGAGTGGGAATGGAGCTACCATAGGGCGGAGATGTAAGATATTACAATGCAAATCAAAGTAAATAGGCGGCAAGCCAGCCTCTTCCACTTATCCAGCGGGTATTACAATGAAATAACAGAGAAAAAGTAAGATTGCTGACAGTACTACTGTTCAGCTTACAATAATTAGAGATTTGCCTGCCAAATACATAGCATAAGAAAGTCTAACCATGCTGCAATATAGTATAATGTCTCCTCAATGATCACAAAGACTTTCAACCCAAACTCAACTCAAAAGATAGACTTTACGCAAGCTGATATAACAGAACAGCAACTTAATATGCATAACCAGCAACCCTAGAATCCACTAAAATGCTCACAACTCACTCAATACTTGCCAGAATGACATGAGATTGATGCAAACGAAAGCTAGGTTGATGACAATGAAGACTAGACAAAGAAACAGCTGAAAAATTGAAGTATTTTTTTTCTAAACACTTGCCAGGCAAAACAGAATGGTACAGCCTCAAGAAATGTTCTACCAACAAGATAAAATCCAAGACACCTCTAAAAAATCTGCAACTTGGCATAGAGGGGCGCCCAAGGCTAGCAAATGCATGGGTAAACTACCCAGAACCAAAATAAATTCGCCCAAAGACTTATGAGTATAAACTTCAATCTGCAATACAAAAATCAGCAACTCCAGATTTGATTAAAATGCAAGAAACCGAACTACAAACGCTAAACAACTTCTACAATGCAAAATCTCACTACAAATCTCACTCGACTACAATCTAACTCTCCACTAGTTGCTGTCTTTCAAGCAAGAAGTCGAGCCAAGGCTAGGAGGCATTCATTCCTCGAAGCAATCCAGCACCATTTCGGCAACATAACAATATTCCAAACATAAGATGAGAAATGAAGACCCAAGGCTCCCTTTTTATAATTTTGAGAAGACCCTCCAGAAGCTTCCAGAAGGTGCGCCCTAACTTCAAGATGCTTTTAGGGTTTTGACCCAGTCTTCCTTCAAAATGGCGTCCCTTTTCATGAAGGCAAATTTTCTTTAATTTAAAATCATCTTTTCTCCAAAAGTTGGTGTCCATTTTCCCTTGAGCAATTATTGACTTTTAGAAATATAAAAATATTTCCTTCATGAGAAAATACCCTTCAAGGTCCCCTTCTTTAAAACAACTTTTAAGTTATATCACTAGGCCAAGGGGTATTTATAAAATAAAACATTTTGACTTAAAATAACTTATTTCTCCAAAATGAACCCCTTAAGCCAAAAATGAGAATTACCCAATGAACTGCCAGAAGAGGAAAGTTGACTGAGTTGGTGCTGACTGGACCACTGCTAAATATAGAATTTACTAAAAATAGTAAATTCAAGAAGTTGCTCGGAATGTAATGCATACGACACCATTGCGAAGCCTTCTGAAAACCCAAAAAGAGTCTGCAATCCAAACTCCCAAACTCCGAGATGTAGCCGTCATAACTTATTAAAAATAGTAAGTTCGGAAAGGTTGCCCGAAGCCGTTGCAAGTCATACCTCTACGAAGCTCTTTGAAAACCCAGAAGGAATCCAAAATCCAAACATCCAAACTCCAACAAACAAAACCCTTAATCTTCAAGAGAACCCACCAAACAGCCGGAAACCCTAATTCTGCCACCGACTTGTCGACAGCACACTGGGAATAGGTTACCAATCACTGAAAAATGAAGTGCTAAAAATGGGGACATTACAGTCCGCCCTTCCCAAAATTGCTTGTCGTCAAGCAATACCACCATAACTCCAAAAAACTTAAGACTGATCCATACCAAAACAAGTATGATCTCAGGTTCCCAAACCCATCTCAGGAAGGACCCACCATGCCGATGCTGCACCACTCTGATCACATCAGTGAAAACATCATGCCAATGCTGCACTAACCTTCCTTGTAACCCCTAAGTGTTACCATCCATGATACTCAAACTGAAAGA
This sequence comes from Sequoiadendron giganteum, assembly GCA_007115665.2. Taxonomy (NCBI): domain Eukaryota; kingdom Viridiplantae; phylum Streptophyta; class Pinopsida; order Cupressales; family Cupressaceae; genus Sequoiadendron; species Sequoiadendron giganteum. The sequence continues at coordinate 387,399,321 of CM021106.1, forward strand.
TCTTAAAGGACTGAGATCAATATCATGCAACATCTCATGTCCACAATGCCCCAAATTAACAGTTTCAACCATACTACTGTCAATCACAATTCTAAGCAATAGGAAAGATAGTCTACTCAACTCAAAATCGAACTCCTCAACATACCTCCACATGGTAACAAACGGAACCATGACTGCAAATGTGACATCTTCAAATCTTCTTGCAAAGAGGAAGGCAATCCTTTGCAAGAGCGCAACAAATTCATACTCATGACTCCCCGTGAATTCCCTATGCCTCAACTGAATTATCATGGCACAACTACGAAGTCTAAAGAAGTTTTTCACAATTCCAACCCCAAGAGTCTCCAAAGTGGCTGAAAAACACGCTAAAGCCATCTCCATCAAAAAACTACCACTTCTTTGATCGGGAGTGAGGAACCAACTCTCCTGAATGAAAGTAACTCCATAAGTAAGGTGATTGGTCTGCCTCCAACCAGCAAGCTCGTGTCTCAGAATCTACTCTTGTCTGAGTTGAAAGTCACTCCCAAGAACTACCGATCATTGAACTCTCCAACCCATATTCAAAATTTCTCTCCAATCCATTTGTTGATGAACAAACGGAACCATCAAGTAGTTGGAAAAGAAGGGAACAACTTCAACAAATCTAGAAATTTGATCCTTATCCCTCCAAAAGTTCTTCTTTCCACAAGCAATAAGCTCCATCAAACCATGTTGAGGATCCCAAGCATGCATACCCAACTGAAAAATATTTTCAACACATTGCCAAGAAATCTCAACGCATCTCCAAGTGCTAGTGAGAACCGAGTGCATTCTCACGAAACTGGTGTCCCCTTGAAGCTCAACCATGAAAGCTTCAACCACATTGGAGTATGTAACATAGAATGACTTCAGATTCAATTCCCAAAACTGACTAGTATGAGCCCAAACATCATTCCACCCGAGGGATATATTGTCAAGAGCATAGTTGGAAAACTCGGCATTTTCAAGTACTCGGCAAGCCCAAAAAACTCGGCTCGGCAAAAACTCGGCAAAAACTCGGAAAAAACTCAACAAAAAACTCGGCAACTTAAAAAATTGCTTAAACTTCACTAAAAACGCATTTTTTTTGCAAAATTCACAGATAAGATGCATCCAATGAGTCAATAAATGAGTACATATAAGAAACAAGTTGTATTTGATTGATTTGAAAGAAATTGGATACAAAATGGCATCCTCATGTGGAATGTTCAATGCGCTGATATGATAATAGTCTGAAACAAAATGAAAATAGCAAATTGTTATTGTAAAACTAAAAGTAAATACTATATTAATATATTTTACAAATTTATATCTTCCTCTTCCCATGTCTAGTGAAAACTAGGGGAGAGGTAGAACTAGATGATATTATAGATGAAGACTTGTAGGAAAACTTGGAAACTTGGACTTGGAGAGTACCTAGAAAACGAAATGAATTCAATCTGATTTTGAGGGCAATGACCCTAATGGAGTCAAGGGGTAGCACCCCTCATGGGAGTCTGGGGGCAACGCCCCCAGCGGGGTCGAGGGGCAGCGCCCCTCGTGGGGGTTTGGGGGCAACGCCCCCAGCGAGGTCGAGGGGCAGCGCCCCTAGTGGGGGTCTGGGGGCAACGCCCCCAGCGGGGTCGAGGGGCAGCGCCCCTCGTGGGGTCCCGGGGCAGCGCCCTAGGTGCGCTCCCTGTCGCGATACAGGGCGGGGTCGAGGGGCGGAGCCCCCGCCACCAAGCCCAAATTAAGACCTCCAAAACCACATAAACCTTCATGGGGGAGTGTTTTTGCTAAGGAATAGACAGAGCAACTGGTGGAGGCAAAAAATGAATGAAAATTGCCTTTATTCTGACAACGGGGGTCTTTTTTGCTGAGCAGCCGAGTTTTTGCAAATAAACGGCGAGTTTTTAGGCTAGTTTTTGTGAAAAGTACGGTCGTACTTTTTGGCGAGTAAAACTTGCAAATACTCGTTTGGCAAAAAAACTCGCGAGTTTTTGGCGAGTGAGCCAACTATGGTCAAGAGTGCCAACACCGGTTTTAGGTCTACTCTTCCTCCATTCCTCATGAGTAGTCGATCTGAAATCATCACTCCTTGCTGTTGTAATGAAGTTACCGGCAGCTACCACAACTTGTCTCATCAACATCTTGATGTCATAGATGTTGAAATTACCTTGCTTCGACACCTCCCATATGGTATCTTCACCCTTGAGCCCACTTATGCATTCATTACTTATCAACGGACGTGGCACTTCCTCATGGAGTGATATCAAAGCATCCAAGCACTGGAAACCATGCTCAGTCTCATTCTCTGTTTCATCTTCCATCTCATAGAGAGGATTGTCATAATCTTCCTCATCACCTTCTTCAAAGAGAGGATTGTCAAAAGCTTGAAAGTTATTCCATCTATCTTGCTGATCCAAATCTGCACTTGTAACTTCAGTCCTTCTTGTGAGACCTTCAAGGTCAAACTTTTCTCGAAGACTATCAAGCTCACAAATTATTTGCTTGATTTCTTCGGCTTTATGTGCATTCTCTTGCTTTGTGAAAATTTTGAAATCAACAAACTGATTTCCTACCTCCATTAATGCCATTTGAGTTTCTTCCAGCGTAGCTCTTGTTGATTCAAACTCCAGATAAAGTTCATCAAACTTCCTCTCTCTATCTTGAAAAGCACAAATGGTCTTCTTTGCAACTTCAAGGGCGTGATCACGATCTTCAACCAAGTGTATGTACTCGGACTTCAAGGTTACCAAAGAGCTTATGATAAATTGCAGATTGGGAAGAGCAACTTCATCTTTCACTCCTCTTTGTCTCTCTTCAAGCTGAGCCTTCCAGTACAACCCTTCAACCAAGCTAAGTGTGTGATCAAACAGGGATAGAGCTTGCACTTCCTTGTCAACGAACAACTTGAATTGTCTGTCCCAATCATGAGAATTCAAAGATGATGAACTGCTGATAGGCTGCAACTGAAAATCAGAACCTTGTCCCTTGTCTTTGCTGCCCTCATTGCTACTCCAACATTCATGAACTCCACCATTGACTAGAGGAGAATGCTTATTGTCATAAAAAGCATCATACTTCACAGATTCTTTGACCCCAAGTTGAAAATCAGCTTCTTGAATTGGTAAATCAGCCTTGTGTTCTAAAACCATTTTAAACCTTTCTTCTTCAAGAGCCATAAGGTCTTCTAGCTCTTCATCCACCTCTCCATCTTCTTGATCAAAGGCTATGACAGCCCCTAACTTGAACGAAGAATCATTGAATGTTGTTCTGAAAGTTTCGGAAGTAACAACATCCTCCTTGGTGGCTGCAACCAACTTGACGGGGTCACCATGGAACCTTTCAAAGCGAGCTACTTCATCAAAGACAATTTTCCCTTATGTGCCCTCCTTATGGCTTACAATGCAAACGAAACTTTGGTCTTCATCAGGGTCAAAGGGAAATTCATCCCACAACGGTTCTCTTTCATTTCTTGGTGCCAACACACCCGGATCCCAAATGCTAGTGGGTTGATTAGGATGATCAACCGTAAAAAACTTATCATGCTCCCTTTGTAGTGATGACTCTTTGAATAAGTCAAGTCCCAAATCACTTAAGCTGATATCATCAAAAACATTTCTTTCCCATGGTTCGGTTTGCTGGTCAAACCCAAGTCCGATAACGCCACCACGGAAATGGAGTGAAGAACCTTCTATACTTGTTGTTTTGAAAACTTCACCATCCCTATCTTCTTCGGGACCTTCATGGAAAAGTATGTCGCCAAATTCTTTATGTGGAACTTCTTGGGAAGTTGGGTCAGCAACAAGAAGAGAATCCTTCTTCATCAAATCTTCAAAATGAGTATGCATGAACTCATGGGATTCACTTCCAATATCATTAATATGTCCTTCCTTTTCTTCAACGAACTCATCGCAAACAATAGTCCTACCAAGTTGATCTTCATTACTTCCTATTACATGCAAGTCAAGGGAAGTATTATGGGACTCTACCCTTAACTCTTCACTTGCCAAGGTATCCTTATCGAACTCACGTTCATTTTGATGTGATATGTGCACCTTGCTTGTGCCATCTTCACTGCTAGATGGCTGATTTTTCTCTTCAACTTGCATATTTGTGGGCTGCAATTCACAAATAGGCTCTTCATCTTCTTCCTTCTTTGATTCTTCAACCAAAGCTTGTTCTGCTTCCCTTTTTAACATTTTCCTAATGTGGTCCACCATCTCCGACTTTTCGGGCTTCAGAAACGCCACACAATTCAAATGGGCATCAAATGAAACATTGTACTTATAATCATCTGGCATGTTTTGATATTGCTCACGGAGTTTGGCAGCCTCATGTTCACATTGTCTTTTATACTGTTTAGCATATTCAATGAAATCCCTCACGGCAAAACTAACCTTTCCTTCCTCAGATACCATAGTTGAATCTGACTTCTCACGATCCCTGGACCTTAGAAAACGCAACATCTTTGAAACTTCTGAAAGCTAAACTGAACTTTGTTCTGACCTCAAGTGTGGAAACTGATTTCTCTGTCATTCAACTGTCAACTGAACCTTGAGGGGCACAGAATGGCAGGATCTTGGCTCTGATACCACTGAAATATTCCGAGCCAAATTTTTCAAATTTTCAATAACAGTAAGCAAAGCAACACACATCTGTTAGGGTTAGCACTTAAACCAAAACAATGCAGAATTCAACTCTAACCAAGAATGCGCCGGATGACGACGAGCATATGGTCAAAGGATCTTAAAGCAATGCTGAATAAATAACTCTAACCAAGAATGCGCCGGATGACGACGAGCATATGGTCAGAGGATCCCTATCTTCTATTATGCTGAAAGTAAACTCAACACCCAGAATGTGCTTTCAAACCCGGAGTGGGAATGGAGCTACCATAGGGCGGAGATGTAAGATATTACAATGCAAATCAAAGTAAATAGGCGGCAAGCCAGCCTCTTCCACTTATCCAGTGGGTATTACAATGAAATAACAGAGAAAAAGTAAGATTGCTGACAGTACTACTGTTCAGCTTACAATAATTAGAGATTTGCCTGCCAAATACATAGCATAAGAAAGTCTAACCATGCTGCAATATAGTATAATGTCTCCTCAATGATCACAAAGACTTTCAACCCAAACCCAACTCAAAAGATAGACACGCAGCTGATATGACAGAACAGCAACTTAATATGCATAACCAGCAACCCTAGAATCCACTAAAATGCTCACAACTCACTCAATACTTGCCAGAATGACATGAGACTTGATGCAAACGAAAGCTAGGTTGATGACAATGAAGACTAGACAAAGAAACAGCTGAAAAATTGAAGTATTTTTTTTTTCTAAACACTTGCCAGGCAAAACAGAATGGTACAGCCTCAAGAAATGTTCTACCAACAAGATAAAATCCAAGACACCTCTAAAAAATCTGCAACTTGGCATAGAGGGGCGCCCAAGGCTAGCAAATGCATGGGTAAACTACCCAAAACCAAAATAAATTCACCCAAAGACTTATGAGTATAAACTTCAATCTGCAATACAAAAATCAGCAACTCCAGATTTGATTAAAATGCAAGAAACCGAACTACAAATGCAAAACAACTTCTACAATGCAAAATCTCACTACAAATCTCACTCGACTACAATCTAACTCTCCACTAGTTGTTGTCTTTCAAGCAAGAAGTCGAGCCAAGGCTAGGAGGCATTCATTCCTCGAAGCAATCCAGCACCATTTCGGCAGCATAACAATATTCCAAACATAAGATGAGAAATGAAGACCCAAGTCTCCCTTTTTATAATTTTGAGAAGACCCTCCAGAAGCTTCCAGAAGGTGCGCCCTAACTTCAAGATGCTTTTAGGGTTTTGACCCAATCTTCCTTCAAAATGGCGTCCCTTTTCATGAAGGCAAATTTTCTTTAATTTAAAATCATCTTTTCTCCAAAAGTTGGTGTCCATTTTCCCTTGAGCAATTATTGACTTTTAGAAATATAAAAATATTTCCTTCATGAGAAAATACCCTTCAAGGTCCCCTTCTTTAAAACAACTTTTAAGTTATATCACTAGGCCAAGGGGTATTTATAAAATAAAACATTTTGACTTAAAATAACTTATTTCTCCAAAATGAACCCCTTAAGCCAAAAATGAGAATTACCCAATGAACTGCCAGAAGAGGAAAGTTGACTGAGCTGGTGCTGACTGGACCACTGCTAAATATAGAATTTACTAAAAATAGTAAATTCAAGAAGTTGCTCGGAATGTAATGCATACGACACCATTGCGAAGCCTTCTGAAAACCCAAAAAGAGTCCGCAATCCAAACTCCCAAACTCCGAGATGTAGCCGTCATAACTTACTAAAAATAGTAAGTTCGGAAAGGTTGCCTGAAGCCGTTGCAAGTCATACCTCTGCGAAGCTCTCTGAAAACCCAGAAGGAATCCAGAATCCAAACATCCAAACTCCAACAAACAAAACCCTGAATCTTCAAGAGAACCCATCGAACAGTCGAAAACCCTAATTCTGCCACCGACTTGTCGACAGCACACTGGGAATTTGTTACCAATCACTGAAAAATGAAGTGCTAAAAACAGGGACATTACAATCAACATCCTAAAGTGAGGCTAGGGTCAAGTGATACTCAAGGGTTTGTTGGTCCTATAGCTGCAGGGCATTATGTACACCCATCATCTAGAGGTTAGGTTGTTCCTTTTGATTGATTGGATGAAGCTATATGTGGACTATTCCTCTCTGCAATAGAGGACTAGAAACCTATGAAAGGAGGCAAGTGACAAGTATCCTCAACTTTGGTGCATCCTTACCATGCCACATCCACCATCCAATAAGGACAGCTAATGTAGCTCTATGAATCCTCAACTCTAGTTTGTTTAAGGTTGGACCACAGAAATTGACAAATGCAAACCACTATGTGCGAAATAAAGAAGATTCCTCATCAATATACATTTTTCAAAGGGCCTTCATGACCCATTGTTTCACCTTTTCATCATGAGATGAAGGCACTCTTCCAAGTTTAGCTACATACCATTTGGGATTTAGAGCATAAGCTTTCATATGAAGTGGGGTGTCCATAATGTTCCACCATCACCTCACAATGGCCCTAAGATGCTCCTCATAAAATCCCGAAGTAGGATCGCTACTATAAATGGCTTGCTTCATCTACCCAAGCATGTTATCAAAGGTCTCATAAATCTCTCCAAGGCTAAGAGAGTTTGCATTAGCATATCTTATGACTTGCACAACTAGCTCAATGAAAGAGCAAACACATTTGCAAGTGCAAGCAAGTTACAAAATTTAAAAAACTTAAAAAGATTAAGAATTTAGAACTCAAATGATAGAGTGAATGCTATTAAAAAGAATGAAAATAATTTACAAGTTAGCAACATCAATAAATTAACTTTTTAAATATTTAATAATAGAACCAACAATTTCTTACCTCGTTGTGGACCACCAATCACCATCGAGGATTTTTTGTTTCACACTTCTTCCTTCAAATATGCTTGCTTTTGACCATCTACCAAGCATTAATTGTAAAGCCTCTGGAACCTCAACCATTCTCTCTAACAAAATGAAGTAGCTAACATATCTAGTATCCACAAGCTTGAGGAATTCCTTCCTCAAAAAAGTCATGAACAAAGCAAGTGAAGTGTGATGGTTGCAAATGAAAATTTGCACATCTCTAGCACCACTACCTTCACCCAATGTGTTCTTCCCAATGTCTATCAATGCATTGTTCAATGCATGAACACAACATGGGGTCCAAAAATGTGTTTCTAAACACTTTCCACCATCAAGTCAACTAACTTACACACGGACTGAATTGGTCACCATTTGTTCAACATTAGAGAATCCAACCTCTTTTATGACATTCTTCAAAAATTGTAATTTGAAGTTTGCATCCTTCATCTTTCATGAACAGTCAATAGCTCTAAAAAAATAAGAGTCAACTAAACTTGTGACAATAATATTGATGAGTGGTTGATGTTTGATATCAATCTACCCATCCATGATGACGAAGCATCCATCCCTTATCCAAGTTCGTCTCATTACTTTCATCAACACGCTCACCTTAGAATATTCTCTATCAAGAAGGGTGGTGTGTAGCTTATGTTCTCCAAGTGGGGTAAATGAAGGACCAGCAGCTGTCACATCTTTGAACATTTGTTTAAAATAGGGAGAATTTACTACATGAAATGGTATGGCTTGAGCAATAAAAAACTTAACAATAAAAGAGTCAACCACCTCACCTAATTGTAAGTTAAACATCTTTGCAATACTAGTTGTTATTTTCTTTCCCTTGGTAGAAGTAGAACCCTCTCCCCCTTGAGTTCCAACATTTGTGGTTCATGTAGGCAATGACACACTAGGTTGCATACTCTCCAATGGAATTCCATTCATTCTTGCCTCTCCCTCCATATGCAATCTAGTGACCTCAGCCTTCACAGCTTAAAGTCTCACAACCTTTTGTCCCTTGTCCACCTATCCACAAAAGATGAGAATAAACTATTGTATAGCTGCCCCTATAGTCTTTGTTGCACAAATAACATAGCCATACTATACTTCCCCATGAATATTTTTCTTATCTATCTATTCATGATGCAAATTGTAAGAGAGGTTTTTTGGGGTTCAATGAGCCTTTTGCATAGTTTTTGAGGAGTTTGTAAGGGCATTCCAATGGATCAATTGAACTTGTTGGCCTTGCTACACTCCCACTGGCAATCATACTTCTTTGACTCCTAGTTCTAGTTACTTGTTGCATTTGAACTTCAATATCTTCACTCCCAATACTTTGTGTGTTGTACCTGCAACACTCACGCCAAAGAAGGATGGAGAATAGCCAATGTGTATTGATTCAAGAGCCATAAACAAGAAAACTATCGAGTACAGATTTCCTTTGCCCCAGATGGATGACATGATGGATTGTTTGAGTGGAGCCAAGTACTTCACCAAGATAGATTTGAAGAGTGGATACCATTAGATAAGGATCAGAGATGGAGATGAATGGAAGACTTCGTACAAAACAAAGGATAGTTTGTATGAGTGGCTAGTACTACCATTTGGGTTAACAAATGCCCCAAGTACTTTCATGCAACTGATGAATGAGATATTGAAACCTTTTCTTAGTAAATTTGTATTGAATATTTAGATGATATTTTGATCTTCAGTAAAACAAAAGAAGAGCATTTAATGCATCTTAGAGCAGTTTTGCAAAGGTTACAAGAAAAATAATCGCTTGTGAATTCAAATAAATGTAGTTTCATGAAGAAGGAACTAGTCTATTTAGGTTTTGTGGTGTTTAAAGAAAGGTTGAAGATGGACCCAAAAAATATCAAGGCAATAGTAGACTAGCCTTCACCTTAGAGCATGTTTGAAGCCAAAAGTTCTCATGGCTTGGCAAGCTTCTATAGGAAGTTCATAAGGAATTTTAGTGGGATATGTGCACCTATCACAAAAACCATGAAAGGTGGTAGGAGAGAATTTATGTGAACGGTTGCAACAAACAAGAGTTGTCATTGTTGAAGAAGGTAACAGAACAAATAATGTTGGCATTACCAAATTTTAGCAAATTATTTCAAATTGACTGTGATGCCAATGGTAGTGCAATTGAGAGAGTTCTAATCCAAGAAGGAAGACCCATTGCATACTTAAGTGAGAATTTAAATGCAATGACAGAGTTGTATCTAGATGATCTTGATTTTAAGAAAGCATGGACACCTAGTAAGAATCCAGTGGAAAAGGACAAGACTCCATCGTTGGAGTATTTCATTCAAGATGGATTATTGTTCAAAGGAAAGAAATTATATCTACCTAAGGGTTCAATGAGAGAGAACCTGATAAGAGAGAAGCATAGTGGAGGTTTGAGTAGACATTCTTATGTGGATAAAATAGAGGCACTGTTAAATGAAGGATACTATCGGTCTGGAATGAACACAGATGTGAAGAAGATAGTGCAAGGGTGTATAATTTGCCAACATGCAAAAAAGAGGTAGAATATGGGACTACATCAGCCATTGTTTATACCAAAGAGACCCTGGAGCACATCGGCATGGACTTTGCTTTTGTATTGCCTTGAACACAGAGAGGTAATGATTCAATTTTTGTTGTAGTAGATAAATTCTCAAAGATGGTTCACTTTATACCATGTCAAAAAAGTAATGATGCTTCACACATAGCTAATTTGTTTTTCAAAGAGGTAGTTAGGTTGCATGTATTGCCTAGGAGTATTGTCTTAGATATGAATAGTAAATTTGTCGGCCATTTTTGGTGTACACTGTGGAAGAAGTTGGGAACAGAGTTAGGGTTCAATTCAACCTATCATTCTCAAACTGATGGGCAGACCGAAGTTGTAAATAGGAGTTTGGAAAACTTGTTAAGATGTTTAGTATGAGAGAAACCAAACCAATGGGAATTGATATTGGCTCGGGCAAATTTTGCATACAATAATTCAGTCAATGGGAGTGTTGAGAAAAAACCCTTTACTATTGTTTATGGTATAGCGCAAAGGGTGTTGATGAGTTGAGGGATGTTGCAAATACGAGCAAAAAATGTACTATGGCAGAAAACTTTGCCGAATACATTCATGAACTAAATAAGAAAGTGAAGGAGAATCTAAAGAAGAGTGCCATTAAATACAAGGAGCAAGTTGATATGCATAGAAGAGAACAATATTTCCAAGTGGGTGATATGGTTATGGCACATTTGAAGAAAGACAGGTTCCCACAAGGAACATACAATAAATTGAAGTGGAAGAAGATAGGCCCATGTAGGGTGCTGAAGAAATTTTCATCCAATGCTTATGAAATAGAACTTCCAGCAAGTATGGACATATCTCCCATTTTCAATGTTGCTGATTTGTACAAGTTTCATGAAAGGAGGATACATACACAAGGGGATCTACACAGAGATGTGCAGGATACACAAGAATGGATACATCAATTGCCTGAAAAGAAATTTGAAGACATAGACAAAGTGATTGGTTCTCGAGTGGCTAAGAGAACTAGGGGAAAAGATTATATAGAATACCTAGTTCTTTGGAAGAACAAATCTGCAAATGAAGCCTCTTGGATGAAAGATGCAAAATTGGCTAAGTATGGAATTCCAATTCTGGACTTGGGAAAATGTTCATGAGTTACAAACTCATGGAACATTTCGTTTACGCAACGTATCTAATGCAGGAGCATCCAGATCCATAAACAATCTTGCATCAACCAAAAATGTTTCCTTTCAATTCTATTGCTTTTGGTTTTAGTAGTGTTAATTTGGTTAATTGCTTCAAGAGGATTTTCAAAATTGGGCATCTAATGATGTCACCTTGTGAAGGAGCCTAATGGGTGTCTACAAGTCCAATTTGATGAAGAATGGACAAAATTTGGCTAAGTTATTATGGCTTTGCAGGTTTTGGGCTTGTTATCGGTTGCGGACTTTTGGGTTGTTGTTGAACCTACCTTATGCAAATGTTTGGTCTACTTTAGGCCTTTGCAGAGATTTGTTGCTAAACCATCCATTTTCAACAAATTATAATTTATTTGACCGGTTCCAATGTGTTTGCATGCATGACTAATACTGATAGGCTTGTTCACATTCGCCGAAATATCTTAGCCAAGTGAATTGGATTATTTTGTATCGTTCAAACACTTTTAGTTAGTTGTAATGACATCTTCCACACAACCTATTTGGATGGATTCTTTCGCAATTTCCAAAACTTCAAAGTCATCTAGCTTTTGAGAATTCTTTGTCCATTTGCCTCTTGCAAGAATTCCTAACCGTTTGGGGTTTGCAAGGTTTTCATGATCATCTGAACTTTGTGGATATAATCAAGTGCACTGAACATTGACAAGTTTAACAAATTGGTTCAAATGAATAGTTCCACTAATGACATTAGCATGACATCAACTCACTTCAACAAGATGATGATGTCACCATGTATGGGTTGCAAAGTTTTTCCAACTAAATGAACTTGAAGCGAGATTTCTTGTTTGATCTAGCCAACTGTGTATTTTCAACTTGTTACTACATTTGTGGATTTCCAACTTACTACTACACTTGCGGACTTTCGAACTACTACTGCACTTCAACGTTTCTGCAATGGATTGGTGGTTGTAATGGCCAAGATTAAATCCAATTCGACTTCCTACCCACCAATGGATAAAATGAAGGTCAATGCACGCATTTTGGAATCTTTGGCAAGCTGTAGAAAGGTGATAAAGATCAAAAAGTGATATGATTGTACTCCTATAATAGAATTATGCCGCCAGACATTAGGGTTTTGTTTCATTTGTTATCAGAACATTAATTTTGTGTTGAATATGTGTATTTGGCTATGAGATTGGGCTATTCGATAGAATTCCCTAATCCTAACTTCATCAAAGTTCCTCTTGAAAAAATATACCAAATTAATCGGTCTAGTTCCAAGTATAAAGATGCAATTGCAACTTTTTGTTGACATGGAGCATGATAAAGATCAAAAAACTGCTCCATATGGCAAAGCCAATTGGTTGCATCCTTGCCATGAAACTTTCTCATATCCATCTTTAGTGTGAAGTGCCTAGTCGTAGAATTACTTGGATGATGATCCATCTTTAGATATGATTCAAATCCAAAAGAATCATGTCCCATAGAAGACAAAATTTCTTCACAAATCTTGAAGTATGACTCCATAGGTTGGACATCTTTGGAATCTAGGCAAGAAGCCACTTGTTTGAACATTGCTTGGAGACCCCCTAACTTAGTTGTTATTCTTGAGAAGATTTCATCCTTAATCTTGTTTATATCATCAAAGGTTATAGTTTCCACCTCCTCAATTATTGGTGATTTGTTTGGGGATTTTCCCAAAGTGAAAGGATTATTTTTGCCTCTTGTGGCAAGCCCTACCATAGTGGAGAAAAATAATTTTGCAGCAAATCACACAAAACAAATCTAAATGTTCTAAAAAATTTACTATAAGTTACTTGCGCCTAGAACTCACCTTTTATAAAAATCCCCTAATAAATTTGTTAGTTTGCAACCTTGAGAGAAAAATTGGTGGAAACCCTAATTTCACAATAATTTCCTCAAATCTACTCCAAATAACCTTAAATTTGGATTGTAGCAAACTCAATATGTCCTTAATCAACTCTCCAAAAATCAAAAAGAAACTTGCTGATTTGCACCCTTGGGAGAACATTTTATGGAAACCTTAATTTTGCAATAAACCCTTCAAATTTTCTCTAAATGACCTAAAATTTGGACTATAGCAGCTTCAAAATGGCCTTGAAAGCCCTCCAAAAGTCATGGAAAATTTTGGCAAAATGAGTGATATGCGCCTCACAATTTGACCTATTGAGTCAAGAAAATCGCCTTAATTATTGCCCTCTAGGTGCCAAGATCATGCTCTGATACCACTTGTATGGAAATAACTTGTACAAAAAAAGAATATAATAGGAAATACGCTACAAATACTTGATAATTGAGAATAATAAGCCACTTGAAGAGGGTGAACCTCCAATATCTTTGATGAAAACACAATCCACAATGTGATGATGATAAGCTAACCATTGGCTCCTATATATACCTAGGATGACTTAATTATCTAAAGAGGACTATAATAATGATCATATAACTTTATTAAGAATTAAGTTAGCCACAAACTAACTACTCAAAACTGTTTACTCACCGGGACTGGGTAGTGTTCAACGTACTACAAGAGTAAACGAGAATAACTCACAAACATAATGCATGTACTAGAATATGAATCACATTACAATCATAAGAGTAATTGCACAGCATAATGGATTGATTTCATTCATGAAGTATATCAACAGTACATAGCAATTGTCCCTGTTTGACTACAAATGACAAGATACATATATAGATGGCCAAGGTTGTTTGAGATACCAACCATTGACAACTCTTCCTAACTACCCGCCCGACAACTAATCCAACTTTTACTTTAAACTGTGCATGTATTATTTAAACTATTATTATCTATTCCTAGTATGGTCAACTACAACATTTATTTAATTAATATAATTATTTATTAACATAGCCATCTACATCATCCCCCCCACAAAGTAGTCGTCTACAAGACGATTGAAAACCAAAAATGCCAACTCGAACTCCTACTTGGTGGTAGCCCACTCCTCGTCCTTTTCATGTACTCGACTCTCCCACTCTACTGAAAGGCGTTGTGCATCCGCCACCTAGATATCCTTCTCTACCAACTGACTGTCACACTCACCTAATACTCTATCCCTCTCTGCCTACTTCTCCTCGAGATCTGCAACTCTCGTTTGCTCGGCTACCAACTGCTCTTTTAACTGTACTATGATGGTTGGTTGCATTGCAATTTGGCAATTCCAATAAATCTGATGGGGGTCCGCTGCCCCTCGCAGGGGTTTGGGGGATGACAACCACCAATGTTGACAAAGCTGAAAAATATGGCTTTTGCACTATGCACCACCAAGGAAGGAAGTTGTTCGATGATCGATTGTTGTACAATGCCAAGGCGTACCTTTTGGAATGTTTGACTATCAAATTTTTGTCGTACTATTCTTCGTTTCACTTGTTCATTGTGTCTTTGATCTCTATACGGTTTACTTTTTACCTCGTTTGCCTTTCTTTCTCGTACGACACCTCTCTCCCGTACGGTCCCTTTTCCTTGTACGGCGCCTTAAGCCAATTCTTGCTTACTTGTATGGTGTTTGGTTGCATTGCCTACTTTGAGTTTATTTCTAGCAATTTGCACATTAATGATTCATACGGCCTTCTTAATTCTCAAAAATGGTATTGTAATCTTTCGTACGCAAATCCTTGGGTGAATTCGTACGGCCTTCCTAACTTTAGAAATTTGTACGGTATTTTTGTCTTCAACTCGTACGGCTTGGTTACTCATGTTAAGTCGTACGGCTTTCTTCACTTTAAATTTTTGTACACCACCATCTTCCTTCACTCATACGATCAAATCTTGTACTTGTTGGAATCTCCGTTTGCTCACCAAGTTTCATACACTACCATCTTCCTTCACTCGTACGATCAAACCTTCATTTACTCGTATGGCCAAATCAACCTTGGGTCGTACGACCAAATCACCTCCTAATTGCCAAGTCAAACTAAGTCATACGTGTCTTTTGGTGACCACTCCTTCATACGGTTTTAATTTGGGCAATTTGATACTAGCTTTCCTTCGCTCTGTTGGTTTTGTCGATTCTCTTTTCCTCCTCTTGGTCGTACAACCTTTTTCCTGAGTAATAGGACCTTAGTAACATTTTTTATTTTAATATTCGGCACTTTCCTAAATCTTTTAATAATAATTTTTTCCCCACTTTCATTCTTGTCTTCTCTTTTATTTTTTTCCATTTTTTCTCTCTTCATTTTTTGAATTTTTTAATTCTTCTACTTTCTTTTTTTCCAACTTCCAACTTTTTTTTTTTTCTATTTTTTCATTTTCTCCATTTTTTGAATTTTTTACTTTCTTCTTTCCATTTTTTCCGCTTTCCTATATTTTTCTATTTTCTAACTCTTTTACTTCCATTTTTTCAATTTTCAACACTTCCTTATTGATTTTTTGCCTTCTATAGTTTTCATCTTCATTTTCTCTCTCCTCCCTCTCTTTTTTTGTGACTTTCTCTCACTACCTCTTACTTTGTCACGTTCCAACTTGTCGGCTAGTGTAACATCCAATTTTAATACTCTCTCTTTGTACTCTCATTACTCGATCGAAAGTGTCTGGCTAGACGTTCCCTACTTCTCTTCTCCCCGATTTGTAGCATGTTACACTCTCGATGAAACACTTCATAATCTTCCATCTGCCAATGAAACAACCCGTTCAATGAGCTTGTCTCATCCTTTGAGCAACTCTCGAGTTCGAGTACACCCTTGGCATTTGGTTCCATCGTCTTCCTTCATTTGTCGACATCTGACTCTCCTCCGTCCGATTCTAATCTGGAGGAAGCCAATTCTTCGCTCATAGCCTAGTTCTTCAAGTCGATGGCATACTTCCGCCCACTACTCTCGATCAAGAGTGTGTTCCTCTTCCAATTATGATTTGCCTTGGCAGCTATCAACCATCCTCTCCCAAGTAGTGCATCGTACGCTTTCCTCTGTAATGCGATGATGACAAAATTTAACAAAAACGGTTGTGTATCGATCGTCACCTTCTGCGCCATCAGTGTTCTCAACAGCTTGATACCATGTTGACCGGCACCAACAAGTTGGAATGTCGATGACCAGAGTGTTGGCTTCCTGAGGCTCTTCCATGTGTCTTCGGGTAGTACGTTGACTCCCGATCCTTCGACGACGATAGTATTTGTCAAGATATTCCCTCTGATCTCCATCTGCACAACTGTTGGCATCTTCCCAATGTTTGTCGTGAGTAGTACAGGGTCAATGGTTTGTTCACCTTATGGTGGCAGTTCTAGTACCAATTTTTGCCTTTCGTCCTCCGCTCGCAAATGCTTGCCATCCTCGATGATGTTTGTCATTGCCCATCCCAACTGTGGCAGAGTTTGGAGAAGGTCAGCTACTTTTATCGGTACGGTCGTCTGCAGTACCTATCATACAATGTTAGTTTCCGCCTTCGACCGACGAGAGGTTACTAGTTCCTCCAAAGATGTTTTATTCTCCTTTGTCATCGCTAGTTCCACTTCTGCTTTTGCTTCTTTCATCCTTTGTTTTTTTGTACGTGGATCTGGGTAGGTGGCCTTCTTTGCTTGCGCTCTGGTGATCGCCAGTACCTCTTGTTCCTCCACTTCCAGCATATGGATACCCTTCTGCTTAGGGCATTCATTGTCTTCATGGTCACCTGGTCCACATCACTTGCACAGTCTTCCCATTGAACCTTGGTTGCTCTAGCATTCCCTGGCGAAGTGCCCCCATTCGTTACACTTCCAACATTGTATCATGGGCCTTCTTTTTCCATCGTACTTTGTCTTGTTTCTCAGACTTATGTTGCTTCAATAAGGCTTCGATGGTGTGTTCGGCAGTGTTGACGATTCTCCTTGAGTGAAGAGTACTTGTGTACCCCTTGCTCTCAGATTGTATGGGCATTCCTTAATGGAATGTCCCATCACTTGGCAGATATCACAGAACAGTTTCTTCGAGTAATTTGTTTTCATGTGACTTCCATTGCAATTCGTACACCAGTCCTCTCGCTTCCCTTGTACTCTCCTTGTCGGCCTTCAATTCTTTCATCATTCTCATCATGTCCTTTCTCAGTGCTTGTACAGTCTTGGACTCACCGTCGCTATCGTTCGTACTCTCCTCGTCGTCTGTCTTCTTTTTCCCTTGGAAGGATGTTTTGTTTTCGCTTTCTATATCCATCGCCCGATTGTATGCTTCAACGTACGATAACGGAGGCACGACTTTCATCTTCTTCCTCAGCGACGAAAGCAAGCCTTCGATGAACCATCGCTTCTTTACCCTGTCAGCCGACTGAACCTCCAATTTTCCCAACACGTCTTTGAGTCGTTGATTGTATGTACGCACATTCTCGTGCTTCCCCTACTTCATATTGTAGATCTCTGCTACAATCTCACTGTCATCCCTCAGGAATTTGAATTTGTCTTGAAAGGCCTTCTTGAGTAATCTCCATGATGCCCTCTGTACTTGGTCCAATTTTGAGTACTAGTCAATGGCACTATCTCTCAGTGTTGTTGGAAATGCTTTCAGCTAGTGAACTGGATCATCCTATACGTTTGCTATCCAAATTGTTTCACATGTTTTGCAATGTCATACTGGATCTTTTGACCCATTCCCCGTGAATTTCGGCAACTTCTATCGCTCAGCTGGTGGAGTCACCATCCTTCCCCAATGCCCTCCTTGTGTGTTGGACCTAACTGGACTAATTCTCCTGCTACATCTTGGTGCGTCACTTGTATTAAAATAATAAATGTAATAATAATGGTCATCTTTGCTTTATTAGTTAACTTAGTCATTTTTTAGTAACTGCTTTAGTTTTAGCCTATTTTAGATTCTTTTTGTTTTTTTAGCATTAGTTACGATTGTTTCTTTTTAGAAACATCATCTTGTAATCGTCTTTATATGGAGCCTTCATCTCCAATTGTAATTATCCAATCATGAATATCAATAATATTTTCATGGTATCAGAGCGAAATGATCTCTTGACGAATTTTTAAATTCATGCCTTTTACTTGGAATATTTTTTCTAGAATTTTTTTCTTTTTTCTATGTTTGAAGAATTATGTGCTCTTTGCTAAGGTCTAAATCGAGGGTTTGAGGGATTGCAGCATTTTTTTTATGCCCTCTAAAGGTCACGTGTTCTGTGCAGCGATTTTTTATTGTGTGGAATCGTTATTTTATGCCCTTTGAAGGTCGTGCATTCTTGGTCTATGATTTTTTTCCTGCTTTAGGGCTGCGATATTTTCAGCTTCAAATCACGTTTTTACTCAGCTCTTTGGCGTGATTTTTTGGTATATTCTAGACATGATTTTCGTGTCTTTGTGTTGGATCTGAGTGCTCACAAAGGCCGCGTTTTTCAAGTATATACCGCATTTCTAGTTGCGTTTTGGAGCCAGGTTTCGCATTATTTCGGTCGTAGTTTTCTTCTTTTTGGGTCACGTTTTTATACCATCCTTTGAGCACGAATTTTTGTTGTGAGATTGCGTCCCTTCTGCTCGTGCATTCCAGGCATTTCTACCTGTGTTTTCATGGAGTTTTCTGAAAAATTTTGAGCTTTCATGGCCGTCTATGGGTTTTGGAATTTCGACTAGGGTTTTGACCCTTCGTTTCAAGTCGGAAAAAAAAATTGATTGTTGATTCTTAGTGGGCTTTTCGAGATCTCAATTGGGTTGTCTTCATATTTTTTTGAATGCCTTGTTTTTTGTGCCTCAAATTTTGTGCCAGCAGATTTGTCTTGAATTTTGTGCCATTTTTTTCAAGGGTGCTTTCTCTGATATTTAATGGCAGCTTGAAAAGACTTGCACTCTCAACCACGTACGAGTCTCTCCCACGTCATTTGTCAGCGTCCTCGACACCTCAAGTCTCCTGGGGTTCGCTCTGGTACTCCCTCTACCATAGGGTCTTGGGCTCAAATCTTCCAGTCCTCAGCCCTTCGTCGTCGTCCGATATGGACAACTCCCAAATGTGTCGGATGCTAGTATCAAGTTCTTCACTTAATTCATTTTCATTTTCATTGATTTTGTACCTTTCTACATACAGAGTGCTGAAGGGTCCCTCGTCCCTCCCCTCAACAAAATTTTGATGTGCTCTATTGATGGATTGGTCTATTTCCTCAAGATTCTCATATGCTCTTTTTATACTTTGGTTTATTTCAATTAGATCTTCATTAAATTCTTTCTCAACTTGCCTTAGTCTTTGTCACCGGTTTTCTTGCTCCTAAAGTCTGAGTGATCGCCGAACCCTCTCCTCTTGAGTTTCATGCCCGATTGGTAGTCGGTTCTTTTCTTTGTTAGGTTGTACGGGCATTAAGGGTTGTTCACACAATCATTGGTTGCCAGTAGTACATCTTCGGCTAGTGTCTTGTTCCTCCTCTTCCCATTTGGTTCGTTCTTCATACCGTTGCAATATTTGTTGCCTTCGGCGTTCCTAATCCTCCTCTGCCCAAAGGTCTTATAGGATGATGAAATGGCGGGCCAGCAATCTTGTTAGACGGTTGAGAAGGTGATCAACCTCATCATTCACTTCCAGTCTGCCCCAGATAACTGCCTCAAGGATCTCTCGCCTAAGGGCTTCCCTCTATACGTGATCTCTTAGTGATATATTCCAGATTTACCAAATCTTGTGTCAACTCGTCGTCAACTCGTCCTCTCTTTCTTCATTAGTTTCCATGGTCTCCTCCGCTGGTTGACCCATTATGCTACCATCATAATGACGAGTGATTCCCTAGTCCGCTTAGGCAACGGCGCCAAATGTTTACTCACTAGGTAGTGTTCAATGTACTGTGGGAGTAAACGAGAATAACTCACAAACATAATGCATGTACTAGAATATGAATCGTAGAACAAACATAAGAGTAATTGCACAGCACAAAGGATTGATTTCATTCATGAAGTATATCAACAATACATAGCAGTTGTCCCTGTCCGACTACAAATGACAAGATACATATATACATGGTTGAGGTTGGTTGAGATACCAACCGTCCGCAACTCTTCCTAACTACTTTCCCAGCAACTAATCCAACTTTTACTTTAAACTGTGCATGTATTATTTAAACTATTATTATCTATTCCTAGTTCAGCCAACTACAACATTTATTTAATTAATATAATTATTTATTAACATGGTCGTCTACAAAAACCACACTATAGTATTAAGAGCATAGTAGAAAGAAATCTCAATCTCTCGTTTGAGGCTCATCAAAACACTTCTGAGGCACAGTTTGCAATGAAAGAATGCCCTTTCATGGGGACCTTTGATGCCAAGGGTTCCATACCTCCAACGGCTATTCTAGCTACTATAGAGAGAGGCTTTCCTACTAGTACTGCCTCTTTGCAAGGGTTGAAAAGGGGTAATCTTCAACCTAGATCTACATATGATGTTGTCTCTATTCCTTGTGTGGTTTTTCTCAATAACTTTGAAGGTGGAAGGAATGATAAGGTTGAAGGATTGTCAAGTGATTTATGTTGCTAGGATTGCAAAGGTAGGTTTGGTGTTTTGTTGTCGCCTTGTGTGCATTGGTAGTAGTTATTTTGGTGCCCATAAATATTCTAGTTGTGAGTGTTGGAAATATTGTCATTGATGTCAAAGGCGTATGGACAAGATTGTTAGAATTATTATCAATGATGTCAAAGGAAGACTTCCGCAATGAAAAGTTTGTTGATTAAAGACAAGGAATAATAAGAATTATATTTAATTTATTTATAAACAACCTCCATCTACTTATGGCAGCACTAGATTTAAAAGGTAGAAATTAAAATAGAACATTAATTAAAGGGGCAGACCCCTTAAGGAAGTGTTATCTCCCTTGGATGGCCGACCTCATATTAAATTAATATTTATGAAAATTGGCCAACCTACTTTGAAAGGTGAATTTAAATATTTAAAATAAATTTTGCATCAAATCGTGGCCAACCTACTTTTGGTAAAGTGCATGATTTGGATATAAATACAAGTTATTGAAGGTTAGAAAGTAAGTTCTTCAATGCAAAATCATTCATTTTAAGAGCAGAAATTAGGAGAAGAAGATAAGAAGAAAAGGAGCAGATTTATAGCAGACACTGTACTTGATTTGGAGCAGACCTCTAAGGCAGATTTACAGCAGACATTGTGCCTGATTTGGAGCAGACCTAAAAGCTGATTTGGAGCAGAACTAAGAGCTGATTTGGAGCAGACCTTGTGCCTGATTTGGAGCAGAATTTGGATCAGAAACTACCTCATTTTGGAGCAGACTTTATTGCAGACCTTGAGCAAATATAAGGTAGATTTGGAGCAGAGATATAAGGTGAACTTGAGCAGAGATATAAGGCAGATTTGGAGCAGAGATTAAGGCAAATTGGAGCAGAAAAAAATGAAGTTAACAGCAGACTTATGGCAGATTTGTAATAGGCAGTGCATGCAGATTTGAGAAAGAAAGTGTATGACAGTGATGGTATCATTCAAGAGCAGATTTCTGAGAGAAAGATTATGTATATTCAGATTTTGTGAAGATAATATGTTCATCACCCATTGAAAGAGCAACATCTCGTAGGTGATATTTTGTAGAAGAGGTTGGCGTCTCCCAAAAGAAAAGATTGGTGTCTATTGCAGAGTTGGTGCTCAGTTGTAGGGATTGGTGTCTCCAGTGGGTTGGTGCCTACAAATCAATAAAGCGGGGATTGGTGTCTCATATGGGTTGGTGCCTACAAATTTTGTAAGAACATCTTTTATAAGCAACATTTTGCCGTGGTTTTCTTCCGAAAGAGTTTCTACGTAAATCGTGTGTTCTTCTTGTGTTGCATAATTGTTAGATCTTATATGATTGCTATTGCTATGGTGGCCAAGTTTTGAAAAAGTAGAAGTTTGTCTTATACTGATTCACCCTCCCCACCCCCCGCTCTTAGTATAATCGTGTGCTCATCACTAAGGTGCATACTACATAGTGAGTCAGAGGTGTTAAAGCCAGTTGGGCTTAAAGATGAGTGGCTACATTGTAAGATCCTCATAGCTTTGGCATTCAATGTTTGGAGGCAAAGAAGGATAGGCCTATGATGTCCCCGGAGCTTGATGAAGTTGTAAGTGCCATTAGCAGGTTGCCTTTGTCATGCCCCCGAAATTGTAACACTAAAGTATGAAGTATTGAAATACAAATAAATAAATAAAATGAATAACAAAATAAATATCAAAAATATAAATATAAATATTAGTAATTTAATTATAATTATAGTTATCATAAGATAATATTATAATTATAATGTGAATATTAAACAATACAAAATAGAACAATTGATATTATTAATTAAAATTATTATAATAATAAATATATTCATATGAAACTAATATAATAATAAGATGTTAAATGTGAAGGCAACAATTAAGAGAGGCGACAAAAAATTAGTGATCATGTGCAAGGGCTCTACTAGCCCTCACGATGGTGCGAAGGTTGCTACAGACGCAACAACGACAGGAAGGTGCAAACTGGTGCAAGGCTTAAGGGAGCATCTAAAGGCAAGAAGAACTCAAATGTTAAGAAGAAGTTTGGCAATGCAAAGGAAAGGGATGGGAGGCATCGGTACTCCCTTCGGTCTACCACAAGTTCCCAGGAAACATTGGGTAAGTCGCCATGTTTTCCTCCCGTCCTGGAGTTTGATCCTCTAGGTACTGGAATGGGCTAGTTCAGGCGGATGCTATTGCAGATCCAATGTCCTTGGAGAATCGCAAAAATAGGGCAAATCCATTTCATGAATGCAGCACCTTCTGCTTGGACCTAATTCGGTAGGCTAACCCTAGCCCTTCTACTCCTACTTCCAATATGGAGCGTGTGCAGCATTCCAACAGTATTTCCTACATCGTTGGCTAATCGGAGGTGGTCTTCACAGACGATCCTATGGACCTTCTTATTTTTTATGAGTGCATCAGTGAGATCTCTACTGATATTGGCTCTCGCTCTCTGATTGTAAGATTCATGTGCAGGCATCCATCTTTAGACTCGGTTTTAGCCTGTGCCAAAAACTCTTGGATCGATCTCCCCCTTCCTATGCTAGAATCTCTGGATTTTGGATTTTTTATGTTCTCATTCAATTCGGTTGCAGACTACAATTTTGTGGTGCAAAACGGTCCATGGTTTTTTGAAAATTCAGGCATTTTTTTGACACCTTGGACCCCTTTCTTCAATCCGGCCACTACCAAGGTCACAAAAATTCCTCTATGGATAAGGCTTTACAATTTGCCTCCTGTTACGCGAACGCCAGATTTCATTAAAAATTTGATTGAACAAGTTGGTGTTTTTGTCAAGATTGATTCGACGGAGGCTGCTTCTGCTCGCAGATACACAAGGGCTTGTGCTTTGGTTAACATTTCTAGTCCTCTCCCCCACTCCATCTGAATCCACTCTTCTAAGGGTACTTGGACACAGTTTTTTAATTGTGAAGGGCTTCCCTTCAGGTATTTTCACTGCAATAAATTGGGACACAAAGTTGAGGCTTGCACTACTAAGTGCTTATATGGCACGAGATATATAAGTCTCAAAAAATGGGTGCAAAAGTCTAGATTTCCAGATGCTGATTTTATCTGGAGGAATCATGGGAAGTTCACTTCCCTTAACACAAACTCCTACGGTTAACATCTCCCCCCCTTTGGCAAATCCGGTTATCAACAATGCTAATGATTTTCCTTCTGTTTCAGAGGAGGATGGCTCTAATTCCGATGGCACTTATTTCATGGAGGATCTAGAAGAAAATTTTGATCACTTCAAACACAATTTAGTTTTGGTTACTCCATTGAAACTTGGGATTGCTCAAAGGGATTGCAGCAAAATCAAACCTGATTGTGGGATTGTGAGGAAGAAAGGGCGGAAAATGGATGCCGAGAAACTTCGTATTGAAGGAATGGATAATGTGGAAGAAGGCCCTCAGTGGACTATGGAGGCTCTTCTCTCTCGGCATAGCAGAAAAGCTAGTTTATTTCGGGTTTGGGCTTAATGCCTTGTGTGATTTGTAAGTGGGTCCCCTTTAGACTCTTTCTAGGGTCTACGTTTCTCTTTCTCTTCATAGCTCTTCTTAGGTTTTCTTCTTTCCTCCTGATATTTTCTTGTCTCTCTATTCTTCATTATTTTTGGCTTGGCTGGCTTTGTGTTCCTTATTTTTTTATGATTTTATAAAAAGACAACTCTTACACATCAAAAATAATAATAAGATGTTAAAATGTGATTAAGCAAAAGGGGGCAGTGATTCATAAGGGCTGCAATCCCACTTTTTCCACTATAGGCAGCGATAAATATTAGATGAAGGCAGCGATCCTGGAGGGAGGGGGCAGTTATGGAAAATAAAGGGAACGACTGGGAAGACAAAAGGCATCAGAATATGAGGGATCGAAGGATATAAGGAAGGAAAGGCATCGAATGGGAGAAGAGATATAATGAGATTTAAGCACAGATATATGGAACAGCGAATATGGATAGAAATAAGAGGATTTATTTCTGAATAGAAGTGCAGTTAAAAGGAGATAAAAGAGCAGAGATTAGAAAGAAGGAGAAGCAGATTAAAATGAAGGAATCGAATAAGAAATAAGGAAAGGAATATACAACATAAAGCTATATGAGGGAAGAATAAATATTGGAAATCTGGAATATATTTCTGAGTGCAGCAGTGAACACAATTAGGAAGAAATGTGACGAATAAGAAGATAATTTGAGGAGAAATATATGAAGGCAAGCAATAAAGCAATAACGAGGGAAGTAAGCTAAGTATAAATTCATATAAATATATATATAATGAAATATACATATGTATAGATAGATATTATACGATTAGGCAATAATGATGCTTGCAGCAATTATTGAGCCTTACAAGTAATTATGACGCTTTAGTATAAGTGTGGATAATAGATTCTTAATCACTGATTTACACTAATGATATCTTCTGAGGGTTAAGAACAGATTGGAGAGAAGAAAGGAAGATACAGATCAGCAATCAAGAGGAGACTAGTCCAGTCTAGTGCAGCAGATCGTTATTATCAGAGATACATATATAATCAGGGGTATATTAGATATTTTATGCCAATCCTTGTTTTACATATGGATACACACTACTTATGGATAATAAAGAATATTTTAGTATATGTTCTTGTGATAGAATATGTGATCTGCTTGATTGTTTGATACCCACCTTGTAGGAAGAGCTTGGGGTGAAGTGGTAAACAAGGCTAAGGGCGGGCTGATCTAGAGTTGACCGTAATGGGTCTTAGGACTAGAGGGCACTTACACAGAGAACCAATAGAAGCCACTTGTGACCCCTGCCCAATTCCACAAGATGGCAAGTGTCTTTAGGGGGTTGAGACATTGATGAGGAAAGTAGGTACAAGCCACCAAGGGAGAGGGTTGTGGTATACACCCTCTTAGGCTTGGTGTAGAAATGGCTTTGAGCGAACCCATCATGTCCCTTCTCCCAGAATCCTAATATGCTTACATTATTGATAATCTATGGTTGCGATGTAATTGCCTAACTCTAATAAGTAAGCACAAATATAATATATATTGCATATATTGTTCATGTGTTGATTGCAGGATTCAACCCCAGGATTACATCATTAAAGATATATTTATTTGGTAAGGCAAAATCCTTACCCTAGTTTGCTGCAATTGGTGATCAATAGGCAAATTCTAGGGCAAATCAGGTGAGGGACATTACAGCCTTTGAAGAAATATTTGGCTAAGGCTATTATAGGTAAGTCTTGCTAAGTCATTGCAAGGTCCTCATAGCTTTGGCATTCAATGTTTGGAGGCAAAGAAGGATAGGCCTATAATGTCCCCTAAGCTTGTTCAGGTTGTAAGCACCATTAGTAGGCTGTCTTTGAAGAAATATTCGGCTAAGGCTGTTATAGGTAAGTTTTGCTAAGTCATTGTCTTCGGAAGCAATTGGAGAAGGCAAGGACATGGTTCTTAGGGTTCCTGATTTAATTGTAGAAAGGCCATCTTCTAGGATGGAGAATTCTCTTAATAGAAAAAAAAATTAGGAGCTAGACCAAACATTGATGCTTTTAGAAAATGTGCTCAAAGAAAATGGAAACTATGTGACCAAGATGAGATCCCATCTTTAGTGAATGGATTTCTTTCTAATCTGGTATTTTAACTGTCATGTCCCCAAAATAGCAATACCATAAAAACCAAGTGTTAAAATACAAATAAATTAATAAATAAAATAAATAGCAATATTAATATTAAATATAAAATAAATGTGTACCATATCAATATAAAAATATATAAATATGAAATAACAAATATAATAATAATATATATAGGCAAATTATTGTTATTACATTCTAGTATTAAATAACTTAATATCAAAAATAATAATAATAATAAATAAATATTATAATCATTACACATCAAAGATTGTAATACATTAG
This sequence comes from Sequoiadendron giganteum, assembly GCA_007115665.2. Classification (NCBI taxonomy): domain Eukaryota; kingdom Viridiplantae; phylum Streptophyta; class Pinopsida; order Cupressales; family Cupressaceae; genus Sequoiadendron; species Sequoiadendron giganteum. The sequence goes on from CM021106.1 coordinate 387,425,831, forward strand.
AATAAAATAATAATAAGATATTAGCAAATTGGTTTTATTGTTATACTTTAATGTTAAAATATGTTCAATAAAACATTAAAATAAAATAATAAAATAAATATATAATCTGAAATATCATAATTATTAGTAATAATATATTATTTTCAAAAATAGATATTATTGTGATAATAAGCCTTTAAAGGCAGCAATTAAATCTAACAAAGGGATATATTTTATGAAGAGTCACCTCTTTCACCAAACAATACATTCCCCCCATGAGTCACCTACCTTAAATGGTATAAATAGAAGGAAGGAAAATCAGGAAGAGGGAGAAACATTGAGAAAAATGATTTGCAATTCAGAACAGCAGCAACAATGATTGTTATGCATTGGAATATAGAGTCATTTAATATATATATATATATTATTTAATAGGCATACAAGTATATATGCATAGATATAGATAAATTTTATAATGAATAATATGCAATGAATAAAGATTATATATGAATAAGGAAAGAATAATTATATAAACATATATATATGAATACTAATGGATATAGAATAATTATATATATATATATATGTGTGTGTGTGTGTGTGTGTGTGTGTATGAAGTAAATATATATACATACAGGATTATGCAATAATGATACTTATAAGTAATGATGACTCTTTAATATAAACATAAGTAGATTATGTATATTTATGAATTGTCCTCATCCTATGATCAATCCAGTATAAGGTTGAAGGAAGACGATTAAGGAATAAAGAGTCATGGGAAGACAGTCAATCAGGTGAGACTACTCACTTAGCTTTAACATTTAGTTGTCCTCAATCTGACATAACAATGTTGCATGAACCTCGTATGCCCAAATGATCTGTGTATTATTAAAAATATGCTTTATTCATTGGAATGCACATAGTCGCCTCTGATGTGTTGGAACCATTCCTTCTTGAATATCGAATCTGGAAATAGACTCATTATACTGGTAATTGGCATTGAACTTAGGCGGACTATGTGGTCCTTGACTGATCAGAGGCCAAATGGTTTAACTTCTATGGATAAGGTTCTAATGATGATCAATCTACATTTATATTCGATTTTTGCAAATATTGGACTTGTAGGATGTATTGAATTGCAAAAGAATATAATGAACATGTAGACAAGAATATTGCTTAATTTAGTTTTGTATTATGATATACCTTCATATTAGGATTCAAGGAACTGTTTGATCATATTAAATACTCTTATTGCATAATATGTGTAAATACAAATGAAGTACTAATGACTACATATTTGGTGACTGCATATCAATTGTTTGAATTGTGATTGTAATTCCGCTAGGAGAGCTGAGTCATGACTTAAGTGGTTTGTCTAAAAACCTCACCCAAATTCTGCCCCACAGGCCCAAAGCAAGGGTTGGGCAATCTACCCCATAGGCCCATAGCAAGGGTTGGGCAGTCTGCCCCACAGGCCCATTGCAAGGGTTGGGTCATGGAGGGGTGAGGGTTCCACCTAGGCTTTCTGCCCCACAGGCCTGAGATAAGGGTTGGGCATTGAAAGGTTGTCGACCGTAGGCCCCTTAAGGGTTCCCCTCTCCTGATGGGCTGAGTGACTCTTATGTTTATCAATTTGTATTTATGATTATATTTGATTTTGGATATCTATATATTAATGCTAACAGGTATGTTGTTAATGTGATGAATACAAATTCTAATCTAGGGTCATCGTATTAAAAGGACATTCGTTTGGAAAGAAGAAACCCTAAACCTAATCAACAAGCAAATTCTAGGGCAGACAAATCGATTTTAGGGCAAGTCCGGGTAAGGGACATTACATTAACCATGAAAATTGTGTCTTGACCATCTTGGATGGCTCGTGGTTTCTTGGTAAGTCAAGGCTTTTCCTTAAAAAATGGAAACGATATTTTGATCTCGCACAGGAATGCATTAAGAGACTCCTAATCTAAGTTATGTTACTAAGCTTCTTGTTCAAATATTAGGAGGATGTTTTGAAGGGTATTGCAACTCTTTTGGTCAACTCATAGCTTTTGATACAATGACTAAATCTAGAAAACACCTTGTCTTCTAAATTGTGCGATTGGGTGCTTGGGTGATTGGTTGCAACAAATTGTTTATGAGAATTCCTTGGTTGTGTGCCAAAGGTGCTTCAAAGTGGGCCACACTTATGTTGTTTTCTTGAACAATAGAAGGAAGCATAGTTTATTTTAATAGATAAAAGAAAAAAAGGAGTTTACTCAACCTCAGAGTATTGAAGAGTTGTCACCCTTGCCAAACAAAGACAAGGAGTTTTACCCCTCTTTAGTTAGGATTAACTTTGAAGAAAACAATATTTATAGTTTTGAGTAGTGTTACAAGACTCGAACTCACCTCAGACTTGGCAAGCTAATTTTCTACTCAAACTCGGTCTTAGCACACAGACTTGGTGCAAACTTGAAAAAGACTCGACAAATTGAAAAAACCCAAGAAACTCAAAGATTTTTAAGGATTTAAAACTTGTTTCATGCACCCTTTAATAAATAAACCTTATAGACACAATAACCTCATCAAATAGAAACTACTTTGATCACATACACAAGCATACATCGATTACATAAGTATAAACGCAAATTTTAGCTAAAGGAAATAACACAATTAGAAATATAATGTTGACAAATGTATACAATACTCATGGAATATGAAATCCATGGCATCAAAAGTTCCAAACAAATATCAAAACAAAAGATAGAAGTCTATGGCTCAAAGGACCCTACATCACTCAACCCTCCTACATGGTCATCTAAGATAGATCTTGGATGATGACGATGTAGCCATGATCTCTTCCTATGTCTCAATGACACCCAAACCAACATCCAAGGTGCCTACTCATGCTCTATCCTCCTTCTCTACCATGGCTACTGCCTCTGCCTCTATATCCATCTAATCAACCCAATCGAGGTCCTCATCACTAAAGATAGAATCCTTAGCCTTAGTGATTCGATTCGATTGTGGATCAACCTCCTCTAGTCTGATGGGTGATAAGTCGGTTCCCAAAATTTGTCTATAGCGAAGGAGAAGGTTGTAATGAACATAAACTAGATCATTAAACCTTGGCACTGACAATCTATTGCACTTCTTGGAGTGTATGTGTTCAAACATACTCCGATTGCACTCACAACCTAAAGCACTGCATGGTTGGCTCAATACTCGAATTGCAATCCTCTAAAGATTTGGTACCTTAACACCAAATCTTTCCTACCATGCATCTAAGATGAAAAAAAAAATCAATCTCATTGTCCAACTTTAAGTTTCAATATTTAATAATAATATAAAAAAGGAAAAGATTTAATTTTTCAACTTATATTATGCCCTTAATAAATTTTTACTTGGCTACAATGTCAACCGAGTTGCCTTGCATATATCTCATGCAAAGAGATCTCCTTGTACAAGTCTAAAAATCTCAATCTCGGTGACTATTTGTGCTCCAACACCAAAATCAAGCATCATCTACTCTACGATTGTGTAGAGCCCACTCAAAACCTCCTCATTTGTCTTGAAATAAGGGTGGAATTGGAATGTTGGATTGAGAAAATATGCAGCTGCATGTAGGGGCTTATGAAGTTGGAGGTGCCATCGTCTATCAATGATCTCCCAAATGGGACAATACTTAGCATTAACTCTCCCATAAATAGATTTAGTGGCCTCTTTGGCCCTATCCATGCCCTCATATATGTAGCCCATTGTGGGCTTCTCCCCATCAACAACTCGTAGGAGAACCACTAAAGGCTCTATGAACTGCAATTATTGTGAAACATTAGCATAAGTAAGAGTCAATAAAAATAAGCAAATAAAATATAAAATAGGAATGAAAATATAATGTTGAATTACATTTACCTTTACGATCTCCGCAATAGGTATCCAAAAGCCTTGCTCACCAAAAATCCAATTTGCCACATTTTCACTTGCATTGGTCTTAGCATATGATGAGGAAGTCCTTTCCTCGCTAACCAACATGCGCCTCAAAGCTCCCTTTGACAACAGCAAGGACTGTAATGTGATGAATTGGTATCAAACCGAGTTATTCCAAGATAAGCCAAATCCTTCTACCTTATGAATTGTCTCATTTGGTTGAGAACCCATGTGTGATTGTATATGAATTTATAAATATTTTTTGCTATCTCCACATATGCTTTGATCCATGCAATCTTGTCAAGATCCTCCAATATGAGGTCAAGGCAATGAGCAACATAAGAAGTACAAAATAATGATGGGTGCCTATCCATTAGTAGTCTACCTATAGCAACATAATTTATTGCATTATCTGTAACTACTTGCACCAAATTCTCCTCACCCACATCAGCCAAAACTTCTTCCAAAGCTTCGCAAAGGAATTCAGCATTTTTGGTGTTCCCCTATGCATCAATAGATTTGATGAACACTATGCCACATGAGAAAGAAACAAATCAATGATTCAATACAGCATAAATTAAAAATCTTAATCACTAAATCAATGCATTGAGGAAGTAAAATCACCTAAAGAAGAAACAATAAAATTGAGCAATATTTTATTTCTTCTATCCATCCAACCATGAGTCATGATGGTGCAACCCTTCTTCCTCAATATGCGTCATTGCTCCTCTATTATGGCTTTCACATCAGCCACCTTTTGAGACAAAATGGGGCCCTTTATCTCATCATCATCAAAGGCTTTGAACCCTACCCCACAAACAATAATGGCATCAACCATGTTTTGCCAATGAGACCTAACACAAATAAATTAAATAAAAATAAATATTGTAAAATGGAGAATTTAAATTTGAATTCGACATAGCTCTAGATCAATGCTCCCCGAGGACACGTCCCCTACCTTGGTAACCTCATCCCTATACCCGAAATGTTTCAAGGACTCAGGGACACCTTGGAAACGCCCTCCTCTCATCCCCGATCAATGCAAAAAAAGGGGACGTCCCCAAAATGTCCCAAAAAAGGCAAGTATGGCTAACCATCCTCGGGGCAACTAGCCGTCCCCTATGGCCCAGCAATAATTCACTTTTTTTATCAAAAAAAACATGTTTAAATTATTAAAAAAAAAGATGGGCAAGCCCACAAGGACCCCTCCACCCCTTTAAACAAAACCGAAACCTATTTCACTTATCGAAACAACCAAAAAGAAAAAAAAATATTCTCATTTTGACATTTGCAAACTTGAGGTGAAGAGCAGCAAGAGAAGAGCAACAAGTGAAAGAGGAGACTAGGGCATCAAATCTACTCCATTAGAGGTAAGTTCCTCATTTTACATTTGTTTTTTAATTTGTTTTCCATTTTTTCAAACTTTTTTCAATTTTTTTACCACATAGGAAGGGCATTGTGAGTTTATTTTTTCTTTTATTTGAACTTGCAGCTCTCATTTTAATTCTTAACCAAAAAAATCATGAGCAACAGTGAGAGTACTAGAAATGATAGTGAAGAGATTGAGGTTCAAATGCATGAAAGAAGTGGACCTAGAAGTAAAACTCGTAGAAGTATGGCAGCCACTGGGGGTTCTTCAAGGAGTGGGAGTGTAGCAGAGCCAAAAACTTCAAACCCATTTGAATGTCCTTTCAAAGTCCTCAAAACCTATGCAAAAGGCCCTATTTACTTGGAGCCATGTATTTTATATGTTTTTGTCATTTTATAGTTGAAACTTGGAGTATTTGGGCATTTTGTTATAATTCTTATATAATATGTATGCATATTCACAATGAAAGCATTTGAATTTCTTTAATTTGTTTGTCAATTATCATGTGAAATCTCAATTCAAGTCAAATGTTATGTATTAATCTTCGACAATGTCTATGATGAATGATTTATCAATGTTATGATATGAATAATTGAAATTTCTCTATATTTTTTAAAATTTCCCTATTTTTTAATAGTCCTCCCATAAAAAATGGCCCAAAAGTACCCCCGTACCGGAAACACTTCCCATCGTCCCCTACCTTGAAACTTGGAAGAGCATAGCTCTAAATATAAAATTCAAGAGACAAAGAATCAAGCTATATATTTTAAGACAAAACAAAAAAATAATTACTTAGCTGCATGGAATGGAATGTCGCAATAGAGCCAAAAGTCTCTAATTGCACTTCTAGCAGCATCATGTTTATCTTTGCTCCAACCCATGCTCTCAAGTGACAATTGGGAACTCGAAGTAGTGCATGGCAAAATATATGAATCCAACCTAGATGCACGAACTCTAGGCCCAACACTAACACTACCACTGCCATTGCCACTACCACTACCACTACTAGTACCTGAAGATGGAAATGGAGGAATGGACAAAGAAGAGTCTCCAATTCCACCAATGGCTTCCATCTCCTCTCTTTGCCTCTTTTTTAGTTCTTTTTGTTGCTCAAAGGTTTCCAATTGAACTTGCACTTCATGCATAGCCTCAACAGACGCTTTTGGGCATGTATTAGCATCTCGGCTCGGTATATGTGCACGATGGTATTTCAATCTATTAATGCATCTACCAAGCATAGTTATTTTGCAATGAAAACAAATTACCTCTCCTTTCTTTTGCTCAAGAGTAATAATGGCATGTTTCCAACAAGGGGGGTCCTTTTTAATTGGAGTTCGATACATTGTGATAAAGACAATTTATAAATCTAAACAATTAAACATAAATAGAAAAAAACTAACATTCATGGTTCATAATTAAACTAATATTAAAAAAACGTAGGGTTTGCAACTATAAAACTAAAAAGAAATTACCAAAACACCTAGGGCTTGTTCAACAAAAAAATTGAACACCTAGGGTTTGTTCTCTGTTCAACAAAAAAATTGAACACCTAGGGTTTGTTCTTTGTTCAACTAAAACAAAATACAAAAAAGAAAGAAGAAATGTAGAAAAGAAATGAATTTTTTGTTTAAAAAAACTTGAAAATATGAACTTACCTTTTAAATATTCCTTGAAATCAATGGTGAGCTCATTCCAATCCTTTGTAGATTCCTCTAGATGCACCAAAAGTAGTTACAAACCTGGCCAAATGTGATTCAACCACCAATTTTCGCTCAATCTCCTTGCTAGTTTTCCTTCAATGCAAATCAATTTTGGCTCAAATCTCTCTTTTTTCCTTCTTCTTTGGCTTGGAAATAAAATGAAGTGCCTTTTAGGGTGAAGGAGACAAATATAAAACAAAAAAATTTAAGTGAAAGGCATTGTTTATGTTTTTTTTTTCAGTTTATGCTTGTTGCGACTGAGTCTCCTACTCAGGACTTGCCTAGACCCGGCGAGTCTGGCGAGTCTAGTGAGTCTCCCTGACTCAACGAGTCTCGCAAGGACTCAGGGACTGAGTCTCCCAAACTTGTCAAGCCATGGCTTGCCTCAAAACTTGTCGAGCTTGGCTCGCCTCAGGACTTGCTGAGTCTAGGTGAGTTCAAGCAAGTTTTGTAACTCTGGTTTTGAGACTCTTGACAAGAAGTATTCAAATGTGAGGATACCAGAGGTGGATTGTAGGGAGTGGACTATTGCTAGTGAGAGCTTAGCTGGTGCTATCCAGGAAGAAAATGTCAGCAGACCAAAACAAGTGATTGTACATTCACCCTACTCACCCTCTGTAAATAAGGAAAAAAGGAAGATGGTACTAGATAGAAGGTTTTCTAAAAGCCCCTTGAATTCTTCTAATTTAAGCTTGACAATTAAAAGAGAAAGAATAGCCAAGAAGGAAATCTGCTTCAATGAGTCTGATGTGTTTGCCTTAGTGCTGTTTGTTCATAGTTTTCTTTGTGATGATTGTTGGGCTTATGTGATGCATCTTCCTTGGTCTCTATAAAAGGGTTGGGGCCCTTTCAAAAACAGTTTTTTTACCTTTAATCAAAAAATAATAATAATTAGAGGTGCTTATATATTTTGCAGTTCTTTTTGCCTTGCGATTGATCATCAACATACATGACTTAAAAGTCCATTGTGGTGATAGTGGAATACATCTTAAGATAACCCCAAAAAAATATCCAACAAAAGGAAATATTTATTTTTCCAAAATATCTAAGCCCCACAGCAAATGTACAGATTTTAGCTATAGCCAAGGATCTAAAATTCTATTATGAATGGAATGTAAGTCCCAATAGGATTCTCTATTCGCATTTTACAAAACAAATAAAAAAGTCAAGCTAGTTATCAAATAAAAATTCTTGAAATTTATAACTGTGCGCTCAATGAAAGAATATAATAAAATTCATAACAGTATATGCATAAGTAAAAAAAATGCACTGTAATCCATACCAGTGAATGATTCCAATGCCCTGAGTTTTCTCCCCAGCATTTGTCAAGTATTCATTCACCTTATCACAAAATTCACGACCTAGCATGTCATCCAAAGCAATATCGATATCATAACAGTCCTTCCCCAAAAGCTGCATGAGGCACAGATATTCATTAATAACACATGCGAATAAATGAGGAATCTTTGAAAAATACTTATCTTTTTCAACAAAAAGAGAATTGTATAAAAAGTGATGGGATTATAGTATCTGCCTCTGTCCTTTAATAGCAAAAAATGAAGCTACTGACCAAAAAAGCATACATAGAAAGCCATGCTGTGGTGAAAAGGCTATCACAAAGATGATACGAAGATAAAACAGAGATTTCTAATTTCAGATGATAAAGCAGTGTAACAACAGAGAATGCGGATTCAAAACAGCAGAGATATTCATCAAAACTAGACTTTTGAGAATCAACAGTTTCCATTGTTATTCCACTGTCCATAGAACAGAGCTAAACAAAAAAAGAAAGTTTAAACAGGAAACGAAAGATCTAGAGAACAGTCTTTGAAAGAGCTTCGATTGTTTTCCAACATTGCTTGCACCTTCAAAATCAAAATATTTACGCAGTCGCTTGTTGATGAAGAGATCAATATTTGGGATTCCAGTGACTTATTCAATTGGAGAAGCAGCATGAAGAGTGTGTGGTTTAGTGGCCTGCGCATTTTGATGCAATACTTCAAGGAGCCTTTCTCTCATTTTTTCTGTTTTGAGCAATTGCTCAATGGCTTCAATCTGTTACCTAAATCTTTTGCCTTTGTGCACACTGACCTTTAGCGGGCACTTAATTACCCTCACACACTGGTCTACCAGTCCAAAAGGGTAGCTCACCCAGAGACAAAATAAACATACTACAAGCAAAAATGGCAACAGCCCCAAAATTACATTTTACAAGTACCTATGGATCTATTTGAACTAACCAATTGTACATTCAATGTATATTCAAATAAAAGACATAACATTGTAATAAATACCACTAAGCACACATATTCATACCAGAATAGCAGAATCAAACCATTACAAGCTTGCTGTCTTCTACTCATTCATATCAATATAATACATTGTAGTGCTTATATAGGCTCTCACAAAGTTCGCCAACTAGATCTATCATAGCTGCATGCCTGATTTGAAATTGGATTAGTCATGCTATGTAATGTCCCCTTTTTAGCCTGTAGTTGTTTTTGGATGGTTTAGCCTATACCTGACCCTCGTAGGCAAACACAGATGGTTAGAGGGTCCTTCTTGGCAGTGATTAGTGTGTTTTCTCCTTCAAAGCTCAATGTGGGTTCAGGTTTGGCCTTCGTTAGACTCGGTTCTTCATACTTACTATTTATAGTAAGTCACCATTTCAAGGAAGTCAGGATTACTATATTTAGTAAGGCACCTGGACAGGTCTCAGATACAGTGTTGACCTCTTAATTAGTTGGATGGGCGAAATATTAAATGTTTAATGAGTAATTATCATTAAAAGTATTTTAATGATAATTAAAAAATATAAAGTTAAATTATAAAGTCAAAAGGTCTACTTTATTTCCAATGAGGCCATGACCCTCAATTAAAATCACTTAAAGTACATTTATTTTATATTATTGATTTGGGCGCCCAAGTTGGGGGATATTATAAAGTTTTTATCAAAAACCTAAAAGTGGATTTCAAAAGCAATTAAAATGCAATTAAGAGGTCGACCTCTTTGAGGAGATTATAAAAAGGTATCAAGAGGAATTTATTTCATTATGTTTTGAGATTATAAACTTGTGTCTTTGGAGTTTGTGTTTGGAGGAGAAACCAGTTAGGGTTTCTGCCATCATCAAGCCTTTGGGAACGAAAGCTCTCATAGGTTGTGCAATTTTGAGGCTATGAAACTATCAGCTGAGATTATTGCCTGAATGTGGGCTTCATTCAGAGGTCCAATCTGTGCTTCATTGGAAGAAGATTTACATTTTCTACAAAGGTTTAAAAGGATAATCAATTCTAGATCAGAATTAGTGTTGGCTGCTACAGTAAATGTGAACAGTGCCACGCTACAGTAGTGTGCAATATTGGTGAAGTTTCAGAAGATTTCAACAAGGGTTTCAAATCAGCTTGCAAGGATAAGCATTGAGTCTTTGGTGGCTGCCATTTATATCAATTTTGGCTGCCATTACCAGGCCGTACACCCTACAGCAGTCCACACGTGTTGCATCCTTTATGCTGGGCGAGTTCGTTAGAGACCCAAACGCCTCCTTTATTGTGCATATTCAGCTCCTATCTTGAGCGCCTAGCCTTCATATGGTGTTTGGCATACATTTGGTGGTGGAGAACATACAAACAGCAGCAGGTCGATTTATATCAGGTTCATTTAATTTGCTGTCTAGTGTTCCAGATTTGAGATATCTTTGTGTAATCCATTTGGTATGAAAAATCAATAAAAATAATTAACTTGTTGCTGCTGTCAATGAAATGTTAATTTGCTACAGCAGTTTATTATCATTATCTAGTGCATTTAAGTTTGTAAATTCTTGCTTTGCCTGGCAAAATTATTATCATTTATAATCTCACCCCAAGTCAACAAAGGTAGCAAAGGGAGAAAAATGGTTTTGGTTAGAATCCGCTTGGAGAGGGTTCTTACATGCTAGTCAAGGAAGCCAAATTATTCACTTTTGTTCTCTTTGAAGCTAACACCTGAAGGCACATTCCTAAGAAAATAATAAAATATATTCATATCTTTGTCTTACAGGCAAAACGAGATCCAAGTGAGCCAACGAAGGAAGGTGGGAAGAAGCTTACACATGGCTGCCAGGCATCCCTCATAATGCAACCAACCTTCCTACACCTCATCTATTGCAATCTAGGCCTAATGAATACGTCATTGTACATTTTCCCTTTTGGCCTCCAGCAACTTTGTTCATGCTTCCTCCTTAGATATTTATTACACTCCCTACTTTACTTTCCTCTTCTTCACTATTTTTGGGTGAGGATTATGAATAAATAAAATATTATCATTTTGGATGTTGGAAGAGCATCTCATAATTATTTATGACAAATATAAGTGGGAGGATAAAAAAGAGCATCTTTACCAGCTAAAAATAGTCAGGAATCGAGGAGAAGTTATGACAACCTTAGTGGATTTAACTGGAGAGAGTATATTTGCAAAGAAATTAATATTGCAATATATTTTATTTTATTTTTTGGCATATTGTGACATTGGGATTTGTGCTCCAACTTTTATATAAGACAAGCAGCTTCTTCAATTGATATTTTTAGTCAATTTATCAGCTTTTTTCACTGCTTGAACACTTGTGTTCAATTATAAGATTTGACGATGAATCCCCTTGGATTCTTGGAGATCAAAGGATGAAAACCCACTGGTTTCTTAAGGGCAATCTTACTTAGAGGTTATATTTCACTTCAAAGTTTTGTTTAGATTTTTAGCATATATTTTCAATAGTTTGTATTTGCAGGATCGCATAGAAAGGAGCTCCTATACAAAAGATTATTTCAAATTTAACCATCATTTTTATTGATGTAATATCTGATATATTTCAATATTTTGTTGCACATTTGATTAGTAAGAATCAGCTCTAGCATATTTTGAAGTTTCCATTTATGTGTGCAAGGATTATCTATCTATCTAGCATAGTTTTGGAAGCAAATCTGCATAGTTTATTATGATTTTCTCACTATATGCTCTCACATTGCCCTCATGGGATCTTGGTGATCAAAAAGTGATTAAAATTTGCTATAAATGGTTTGTTGTGGATAAATCAATTTGTTTGTGACATAGCAATGCATGTCTAGGATTAGGGTGGATTTGAATGCAGTTTTAGCTTTATTACTTGTGCGAAAATAAAATTTCAACACATTTTATATTTGAAAATTAAAAACCATTTGAGTGTTTTAGATTTGAGTATATTTTAATATTATTTTGGTTAGGGACATTACACTGAGACATTTATCTCAAATTGAAGAATTAAGCACATTGTCAAGGCTCTTTAATTCATCAAAGAACTCTTGCTTTGCAACTATTGCAAACAACTCATTTTGATCAATAATGATCAATGCTAGTACATGTGACGTGTGTAGCAAGATGAAGTGACATATCAAGAAGGAACCAAGTGGGCATGATTGGAGTTAGATACTCAGCCTAAGAAGCCTACATGAGTGTGACTAACTATTAACAAAGCCAAATGGAGCGAGACATTCTAGTCATCAAATCTATCATGGAGTGAGATACTCTATTTATTGGACATATGTAAGGAGTAAAACACTGTGAGCATCAAATACTTGCAAAAGTGAGACACTCTATACATTGCATGCATGAAAGACGAATACATGATGTTCGTTGTTTGCATTTTTTTGATAGACATCTTCTAGGATCTTCTCATATAGACCCTTAAAAAATATACCCTGATTTTAGGGTCAATGCATATCCAAACTCACAAACATCTAAAAGGATCCCTCTTTAAAGCAAAACAACAATCTTGCCTTGTGAAAGGCATTTTAGTGCATGGTTGGAGGTTAGAAGTCAATGAAACATCCAAAAAGAAATTGTAACTACAATTGTAGTGTCATGGACATGAGGATAGAGTAGAAATGATCTTTTCTTGAATGGGCAGCACCAAATGGGAGTTATGGGGCAAAAAAATAATCCAAACATGTCAATGTTTGGGGTCAACGACATTTTCATGATGGTTGAGTGTAAAAGCATCACTGAGGAAGAAAATTAGAGGGGATCACCTCTTTAAAAATAGAAAATAACTTGGTTTAATATCATGTCCCCTTTTCAAAATAATTTAAGTTACTCCCAATCACTTTATTTTCAAAAGGGCAACTTAAATATTATTATAAGGCCTGTGTAATATTTAAAAACATTTTTAAACACTCAACTGGAAAAATAAATTCAAATGGAGGGGCCAAAAAGGCAACTATAAAAAAAGGTCATTTGCCCAAAGCAAATGATCTGTTTTTTGTCATTTCATTATCCTTCCATTTTAGAGATTGAAGCATTCAAGGATGAAAACCCTTGGTGTGGGAAATCCAAAAGACGAAAACACTCTTGTCTATGAGAGGTGATTCCACCCAAGGATCACATTTGTGCTGATTTGTTGAAGATTGATTGAAGATTTCATTGCCAAGGGATTGGATTAATGAAGTATTTGCAAGCAAATCTACCAGATTTCAAGGGTTTGGAAGAGCTGTTGCAGACATTTGCTACTGATTATTGGAGAATTTAAGTGCTACTTGATGTGTCAAGATCTGTCATACTATTAATATCAGCACCATATAACTCCTAGAAGCACTCTTTTCCTCCATTGGATGATCGCTGTACATATTGTCTCATACATTTCTAGTATCGGACAAGTACAACATAAATTTGCAATCAACATGATTCTCCAACCAAATCTGCACAAGTTGTGAGTAGGTATTGTGATTTTCACTGAAAACAATAAATAAATGTTGGCACCAAATTGCAGATCTGTCATAGATGTTTTGTGAAGGTTTATTGCTCTTGTTGATTGTGTATTTGCTGGAATAAATCACTAAATTTTAGCGCCATAATTGCTGAATTGAAATTTGCTATTGTTAAGTGATTAAGATGCTGATTTATTGGCCGCAAAATCAGAACTAATTTACCAAATCTGTTATTTATGATTATGAGGAGGTGTAAATAAGGGGTTCCTAAGTTGTTGCTGCTAATTCTATTTTTGGTCAGCATTTTATTCATTGGGGTTTGGGATCTACTTTTGTATTTTTTACCATTTCAGCTTGCACACATTAGGGAAAATTATATATTTCCTAAGGTTGTCTAATTGGGGGCATTACATTTAATGGAATGGCAGAGAAATTTGCAAAGGCAAACCAAAACAAGGACACACAAGCCACTTAAAGGAGGATCAATTTATTAAAGTATTATCGTAATATTTAATGGTCATCTTAGCTTTTAGTTAGTCATTAGTTAGCTTTCAGTTGACTTACTTAGTTTGCTTCAGTTAGCTTTTAGTAACTTTTTGTTATTTGCTTTTGTTAACAATTGTTTCATTTTAGAAACATCGTCTTGTATTTATTATTTAAAGAGTATTCCTCTCCTTGTGTAAATAATGAATATTGGATATCAATTATCATTTCATGGTATCAGTCTATCAGAGCTTATGCTCATTTTTTGACAAATTATTTGAGCATTAAAAAAAAATTGTTTTCCTAAGAAACTTTTTGAAAAATTTCTTGGAAGTTTTTGTCCAATTTTTTAATAAAAATCGAGAAAGGTTTCCTTCTTAAAAATCACAGATTTTTTCGAGCAAAGTTTTGAAAGGTTTTTACCTATAAAAATTGTGGATTTTTACAGAAGATTGTCAAAGGCCTATTTGAGTGAAAAATCACAGCCTTTTTTCTAGTGTTCTTTCAGCAACTCTTCTGAAAGAAATAGTGACAATTTTATTCTACGCCACTTGGTTTTCATCAATCTTTTTTTTGGCGCAATTTTCTTTTGCTTTTTTGCACGCACAACCTATGATGCACACAGATTTTTGCAAGTGATTTTTTTTGGAGAAGACAAAGTCATGACCTGTCTACACATACAACTCCATTTCAATGGATTTTTCCTCATTTTTGGGTGCGCATGAGGATTTGTGACAAGATTTTTAGGATTCTTTGGGTGTTTCTAGTCGTGGCTCTATTTGACAGGTTTTGCCCTTTTTTTGGTTTTCTTAAGAATCTGAGCTCATGCAGGTGTCTTTGGCGGATTTTCTTGAAGGTTTTTTTGAAACTCATGGGTCTGCTATGACCTAGGGTTTGCAGATTTTTTTGCATGGTTTTTCAACATTTTTTTGGAAAAACATGCCCTATGGCAGCAATGCCTAGGGTTTTCAGAGTTTTTTGAAAAAAAATTCTATAAAAGAATTTTGCTGATCATCAAAGTTTTTGAAAAAAAAGTGAAAAAATTTTGCAGTTTTCTGAATATTTTTGAATAATTTTTTTTGAAAAAATCTTGCTTTTTTATGCCGCCTAGGGTGAAGTTTGAGTTTTTGGCGATTTTTTGAAACAAAACCGTGGTTTTCTGAGCCTCTATTTTTAACAATTTTTTAAAATATCGTGGGAGTTGTGCCAGCAGATATTCATTCCAGTTGATCACAATCTTTTACCTTGTTTTTCATGCTTTTGAAAACGGTAGGGATGGCATCTATACAATCTGAACAAGAGTCTACCTCGTATGCATTGATGGCCAAAAAACTAGCAGATCGTGTCAAATCATCTGCATGGTACATTGATTCTAGAGCCTCTAGACATTTTACAAATAGGAGAGATTGGTTCATGGAGTATATGGCTTGCTCCAACTCCATCATCTTTGGTGGTAGCGAAGAGTATACAATTGTCGACAAATGCAACATTCAGATCACATCTGGTGGGAGAAATTTAATATTTCTCAATGTATGTGTCGGGCATGGAGCTCAATTTGCTCTCAATGAGTGAAATTATGCAACACTATCCAAAGTTGGACATCATCTTCAATTCTCACAAGTTTCAAATTGTTGATAATGAGTCCAAGAAAACTATGGCAGTTGGGCTCAAGGATCATGGTTTGTATCAGTTGATTGATACTAGAGATTCTCAAGAGCATGCGTTGGTTGCGAGGAGTTCATCTATCAAAACTCTTTGGCATCAGTGGTATGGCATCTCAACATTAACTACCTCTCTCAGCTGGCTCAAGAGAATTTGGTAGAAGGTTTACTTGAGATTCAGCAGCAAACACATGGTGTTTGCGAAGCTTGCCAAGCAAGGAAGCAGCATCGTACTCCATTTTCAAATGGAAAATCTTGGAGAGCATCCAAGGTTCTACAATTGGTTCATGCAGATATTTGTGGACCAATGAATCTACATCAGTCACCAGTGCTAGGTATTTCCTCTTGTTTGTTGATGAATTTAGTAAGAAAAAGTGGTTGTATTTCTTCCTCAAGGAAAAGTCACAAGTGTTTAATGAATTTCAGAATTTTAAGGCATTAGTTGAAAAAGAGTTTGGATGTCAAATCATAACTCTTAGGTTAGATAATGGGGGTGAGTTTTGTTTTGACCAATTCACCGACTTTTGTGCTAAACATGGTATTAAGCATCAGCTTACCACACCCTATACCCCTCATCAGAATGGTGTTGTTGAGCGGAAGAACCATACCATAACGAAAATGGCTCATTGTATGTTGGAAAACAAAAATGTTCCCAAGAAATTTTGGGTTGAGGCAGTGTATACTGCAGTATACCTTCTTAACCGGTCTCCCACATAGGCCCATTAAGAAGGTGACCCCAGAGGAAGCATGGTCTATGAGGAAACCAAGAATCAAGGTTTTTGGTTCGACTGCATATGTTTGGATTCTAGATGCCAAGAGGACCAAGCTGGATTCCAAGAGCCAGAAGTTGATGCTAACAGGATATAGTGACAATCATAAAGCCTATCGGCTAATTGATGTGGATATTGATTGTTTGACATTCAACAGGGATGTCGTGTTTGATGAGGAAGGAGGTCCCTTTTTGCTCTCTTCTCCCATCAAGAGTCTTGAGGATCAACCTCTGAAGACTAAGTATTTGGGAGCTAAGCTTCCAGTAGCTCCACCTGAAGGGAGGGATCTAATGATTCTGACATTGTCAAATCTCCTAGGCAAGATCATGTACCAGCACCACCAAATTTCCCTCAGGATAACCTAGATCAGCATCCAGATGATATTATTCCAAGCAACCCAAGTCATGATGACGATCATCCTGATTTTAAAGAAGATGCATCTCCTTCTCGTCCTAAGTGGTGGGTGAAGCTCATTGGTGATGTTTATGATGATGAGCTTGTTGAGGGAAGATCATCTAGAGGCAAGAGCAAGAAGAACACAGTAAACTTTGCTCTTATGGCCAACATTTAGAATGTTTATGAGCCCCAGAACTACTCGGAGGCGAAGGGTGAACCGGAATATGAAAAGGCTATGGATTCTAAGCATCATAGTCTTTTGAATAACAACACATGGGTTCTGTCAAATCTTCCACCAAGGAAGAAACCCATTGGTTGCAAATGGGTCTACAAGGTGAAATACAAAGATGATGGAACACTGGATAAATACAAGGATCGGTTGGTGGCTAAGGGGTTCTCGCAGAGAGAAGGTATTAACTATGAGGAAACCTTTGCTCCCACAGCAAAGATGAGCACCATCTAACTTATCCTAGCTATGGCAACACAATTTGGCTGGAAGGTCCACTAGATGGACGTGAAGAGTGCCTTCCTCGATGGAGATTCAGAGGAAGATGTCTACATGATGCAGCCTCTTGGTTTTAAAGTTTTAGGAAAAGAGCACTAGGTATGCAGATTGCTAAAGGCTCTTTAAGGCCTACAGCAGGCACCCAGGGCTTCGTACCTGAAGATTGCCAAGTACTTGGTTGCACAAGGGTTTTAGAGGAGTCTCTCAGATGCAAATTTGTATGTCAAAAACACTGGTAGTGATATCATCCTTCTTGTCATCTATGTGGATGATATCATCATTACTGGTAGTGGGTTACATTTGATTGAACAAATCAAGTTGAATTTGTGTCCGAAATTTAAGATGACAAACTTGGGTCTCCTAAACTATTGTCTTGGTGTAGAAGTTTGGCAAACAGGTGGTAGTATCTTCATTTCTCAATCGAAGTATGCTAGGAGTTTGTTGGAGAAATTCAGGATGGAAGATTGCAAAATCTCATCCACTCCTATGGAGAAGGGGTTGAAACTTTCAGCAAAATCAAACTCACCAGTGGTAAATGAGTTTGCGTTCAAGCAACTAGTGGGCAGCCTCATCTATCTTACTGTCACTAGACCTGATCTCAGTTTTGTTGTGAGCTACATTTCTCGTTTCATTACTGCCCCTAAGGAAGAACACTGGGTTTTAACGAAGCAAGTGTTGAGATATGTGAAAGGGATGCCTGACTTTGGCATCCTGTACAGCAAATGCAAAGATTCTAGGCTGGTTGGTTTTACAGATTCAAATTGGGCAAGTTCAGTTGATGACAGTTAGTCCACTTTTGGGTATGTTTTCAGTCTTAGTACGAGTGCAGTCACATGGACAAGCAAGAAGCAGTAGGCAATAGCTCTTTCCTCGACAGAAGCAAAGTATCAAGTGGCAATTAAGGCAGCATGTGAGGCAATATGTCTTTGAAGGATGCTTGTTGACATGCAAATGTCTCAAGCAGGGCCTTCACCCTTGTTCTATGACAATCAAGGGGTGCTAAAGCTTGCCAAGAATCCAATCTTCCACGAGCAAACCAAGCATGTTGAGCTTCATTGTCATTTCATCTGACAGCTTGTTGAAGATGGATCTGTGATGTTGCAATATATTCCAATTGAAGATCAAACTGCGGACATTCTCACCAAGTCTCTCAATTCGGATAAATTTGTAAAATTCCAAGATAACCTTGGTGTAATTAGTAGAATGACCATTAAAGGAGGGCATTAAAGTATTATTGTAATATTTAATGGTCATCTTAACTTTTAGTTAGTCGTTAGTTAGCTTTCAATTAACTTGGTTTGCTTTAGTTAGCTTTTAGTAACTTTTTGTTATTTGTTTTTGTTAACAATTGTTTCCTTTTATAAACATCGCCTTGTATTGTATTATTTAAGGAGTATTCCTCTCCTTGTGTAAATAGTGAATATTGAATATCAATTATCATTTCATAATTTTCAGCTAATATGGAGAACAAATAAAATTTTAAATGTATCTCCCAAACCTACTAAGAAATTGGATGGAGAAAACTGCCCAAGTGTTTGACAAAATGCATTTTTCTCATATTCTACTATAATAATCAAAGAAAGGTTAGAAAATATTTCTTGTGTATTGTTTGGAAGCATAGATTAAAAAATCATCAGAAAAATCACCAACTCATAAGTACTCACAAGAAAAAAATGGGTGAGTCAAACATGATTTTACTCACAGGTGATTTTTAAAGAAACATGACGAGTTTTTTGTAAGTTAAATAGTAAAGTCTTATGAGTCCAAGCTAAAAAATCACTTACAAATGAATACATACATTCTTCAGCCAGAAAAGTATTTAAACACTTCATTTATTCACAATTTCTTCTTCCACCTCTCACTTCTTCATCCCTATAATGTCCCCATTTTAGCCATACACTCTTTTGTGACTGATAGCCTATTTTCAAAAGTCGGTAGGCTAGTCAAAAGTGGAAATTAGGGTTTCCATTGTTTGGAGGTTTTTGGCACTTCTCAGAATTTACTATTTTTAGTAAGTTCTAATTTTGGCAATGGTCCTGTTGATAGCATCGCAGTGAGTTTTCCATTTCAATTGGAGCAGTTGAGTATGTTTGGTTTTGGCTTTTGAGGTGAAATATTGGAGAAATAAGTCATTTCAAGTCATTAATGTTATATTTTTAAATTGACCCCTTGGCCTAGTGTTATAGCTTGAAGTTGTTTTAAAAAGGTGGTCATGAAGGGCGGATGCCACATTGAGAAGTCATTTAATATTTTCAAGTTATTAATGTTGCCTTGGAATATGGACGCCAAATTAAGAAGGGAATAAATGTTTTTTAAAAATTAAAATATTTCAAAAGGTGAATAGGCATCCCTTTTTGGAGGGAAATTTTGGGAAGTTGAAAGGTCACCTCAAGTTCTATAAAAGAGAGGCTTTGGTATCCAATGTTTTATGCTAATGTTATGTTGTCAGAATGACTTCATGAATTTGGCTTTGAGGAATGCTTACCTCCTAGCATTTGTCCAATTTTGTGTTTGAAAGACAACACCTAGTTGGGAATATTGCTGCTTTTCATCCAAAGTAGCAAATTGACCTTCATAGTTGATGAAATTTTGGAGATATTCACAGTTTTGAGTTGCTGGTTCAATCATGGCCGAAAGTCGTTTTTGTTTGCTGCTCATTGTGGGATTTTATTTCCATTCTGGGTATTGATGCTATCCATTTCTAAGCTAAGGGCGACCCTATTTGCCAAGGTGCAAATTTTAATTTGAAGTTTCCAATTTTTAAATGAAGTTCGCCCCTCTTAGAGGCCGTACCTTGCCTGGGGCTGCCTTGGAATCTGTGCTTAATTATTTGGTGAGCTTTTAATTCAGTTTATGAGTTGGACATTGGGCGCCATCCTCCTAGGAAGCATTTGCAATTTGTTTCAGATCATTTGGAGGTATTTTGAAGGTTTTGTGAGCATTTTAGTGGGTTACAGTTTGCTGGTTAGACATTTCAGTTTGCTGATTATTGATATCAGATTTCTAATAGTTCAAATTTTGGCTTGTAATTCTGTAATTGAGAAGTTTAGAAGTTGGAAGAATCATCCTTCAAATCTTTGCATTGATTATGTTATTGTAACACTTGTAAATTGCAGATTTATTTCATTGTAAAGTTGTGTATTAGTAGTACTAATCCAGTCATTATTATTGCTACATTTACTTGTGATTTTTATGCAAAAACACTTTAACCCCTACACGGTTTACCGCCAATGTGGAGGAATTTGATATTGTACCTTCATCTTTCACCCACTGTTTAAGTGGTGAATCCCCATTGTTGAGTGGATGCCCGCTAATAGTGGATGAATTGTTTTTTAATGTAATTATCATCCCCCATTAAACAAGTGGTAGTGTGGATCTCTTATGGTTGGATAACCACCTGTTTCAATTCAGCATTGTTCTTCTTTTCAGTTTGGTTGCTAACGACCCCTTCCCATATGTTATCACCTCGCCTTTCAAAGGATCTTGGTGAACATTCTTGGTGAAGGTTACATTCAGTTTGAATATCTTTTGGAACTAACGCTAACATTTGGTGTAATGCTGGTTTGTGTTGGTGAAAACATTGAGAAAAAACTAAGGGGTGCATTACAATCCCATTGACAAGATTCAATGCAATTTGGAATTTATTTTGTGTGATCTTGGACTGATTTTTGGCAGCATTAGCAAGGTATATGTAACATTGTGATGTAACCAATTAACAATATCCTTGCTGTGTTTTTTGTAATCTGATTTGGACCTTAGGAATCTGCAGAACTTAAAGTTTTGATGGGATTGGAGGGATGGCGTTGAGTGAGCAGGCCATGGACCCCTCACAAGAGAAGGGGTGAACTAGACTGCTTCAGAGAGATGGGCGTTGAATTATGGAGTAGAAAGAAGGTGTGTCTGATGATGCAGATTAGGGACAGAAGTTGGTCCCAGTATAATGGACCTGCATTCAAGGAAAACCAAACTACACACTGCTTTCAAGCACACTGTCAATTGTGTAAATACAAGGCTTTAATCCCGTTTAAAAAATGGGATAAAGGGCCCGGACTCTATTTATCAAAACAGCACATGAGACTAAGAGTTTGAGTCTCACGAGGTATGAGACAAAGATTTATCATGTAATATGTTGTACCCACAACTCAAAATTGTTACAACTCTTGCAATCCCTATGTCTGATAACGGAAAAATCTAAATCCAAACTGTAGAAAACAGAAAAACTGAATATGCTCACGAATATTTTTATTTTTGTTGGAAGACTCCACAAACAGAATTTTCAATGAATAATCTAATCGATTAATTAGAACATGTGCAAAATAGAAAATAATGGAAAAGATATGAGGATATTTCTACTGGTAGAAGTAATTCCAAGGCGTACATTTTCCAGACTTAAGGCAAAAGCATTTTTAGAAGTTTGCATAAAGGAAAAAATTTAAGACTTTTAAACTGCACAAAAGGAGGGGAGGCCAAAAAAGAGCAAAAATACTTATCCACAACCAATCGACCGAGCCACTTCCATTATTCCCATTGATTTGTGAGCATCCCATGTATGATTAAATTGCTATAGCTAGTCTTGCACAAGTTATATTTAATTGAATTTCGTTTCAAAAAAAGTAGAAGCGGCATGTTATGAATAATGTTACCTTGTCACGAACCCATCCTCCAGCAACGCGGAGTTGTGTGGGAAGATTGAAATGGAGCAGCACCTTCCTCAATCTCTCAAAGATTTTCTCCTCCACCTCAGTCAGCTCCACACTTTCCCTCAATTGGACTGTCATGTTCCTTTTCTCACAATTAACTCTACAAAATGTCCTCTCTTGAACCCCAACGGAAACAGATAAAGTTTTCTCAAGGAGAGATTTGAAGTGGAAATTGGTAGTAGCGGAGAAGGAAAGTTTGGAAACAATACACCCGGCCTTTGCTATCATCATGTCATTCACCCATTTATATTACCGTAATACCTGCTACAAATTTTGAAACACATTGCACTATTTCAGCAAATAAAACGATTAGTGTTATTACGTGTGAGTGCTTAAAGGGAGCTGCAAATTTCCTCATTCCTATTTGGAAAATGGAAAATGGAAAATTAAAACAGTTCACAGATGCACTGCTCGAATCATCTTCAAATTCTAGAGTGATGTATCCTACAGCAAAAACACAGTACCTATCTCTAGCATCCAGTCATACGGCGAAGCTAATTCAATCTAATCAAAATAACTGAATGGCCAATCTCACTAGAAATCACCGTTCAGAAAACCGCATTGAAAAGAAAACCATCAACCTAAAATTACGCCGTACAAACCTGATTGTTAGCAAAATTAAAGTTACAACCTTAAAGAATCACCGCCTTCGAGAAATTTAGCCCTTTGCCAAACTTGTCTCCACCAAAGAACTTCAATCAAAATTAGGCTATCCGATTTCCCTCCAAATAATCTATGTAAATGGTAATTTCAATAAATCTTACATTCATAAGCATCGATACATTAGAAACTTATTAGCCAATGCACTCTTTCCTTTCATTTTGGATTCACCTTGTATTTTTATATAACTATTAGTTTACAGTTTATATATTTTTATATAATACGATTTTTTATTTAATCTAATTTTAGATGTTATAAAAATTTAGGTATAGTATTCATTTTTTTATTTTTTTTTGATTAAATTTAGTAATATGGATTTAATAGAATTATAATTGTAGATTCCATCTTTAAATTTTCAAACTAGTCAATATTTACTAATCTAAGTACGAAGTGTTCAAACTTACATACTACAAGATGATGGAGAATCAAGAAATCGCCTACTAACAAATCTAACATTGAATTTGTTAGAGTGTTCTAGTTTTTTCAATGAGATCCTTAGGGCTTTAGTCATCATAGTTCTTAGAGTTTTCTTTCACATCTTTATGGATTAAACCCTAACTCTTTTGCACTTTGGTCTTTATGGGCATCATTGTTGTTCTCCTCTATTTTAATGTTTAACTAGTGTTCCCAATCTATTCATTTAAGTTTGTAGTTTGATTCCCTTGAATGTCATGATTCCATTGAACCCTTGTTTTTGTTAATCAATATTTGCCCATGCTCACCTTATTCCTTATATTACTTAACCACACTCACATTATAATTTTGACCTCCCACTAGCATCTCATGTATTAATTTCCTATTGCATCATGAGGGTCCTTCACATCGGAATTTCAAACAAAGTATTTTTATTAGAATAATGAGCTAGCAATACCACACCACATGTTCTTAAGTAAGGATTCATACTTACCAGCTCATAAAATGTTGTGTTGCCCCTATGTTGAGATGATGATTTATGATTGGCCCATTCATGCTTTTGTGTGCACTTCACTAAATAATTACAAAAATTTTGTTAGTTTGTGATAGTTGGTGGCATCATATTGTATCGTGTAACTCCTTCACATCACAGTTTTGAGTGAGTGCCCCACTTTCACTCCCATGATGTGTGATGACTTTATATTTTTTGAAGATATGTTGATATGTATTCCAACTTGGCATTATTCTATGCAAAGATAGATAAATGACAAATTACTATTACATCATTGAGGCTCTTGCATCATAATTTTGAATATGGACCCCACTTTCATATGTGTAATGTGTAATGTGTAATAGGGATTAATGGGTGAAATATTGTCATGTGTGATGGCCTAGTTATCAAAATGCATAGTGTAATGTTGTTATATTACTGGACTGCATGTTAATCAACCCAACAAATGCAATGCTCCTATTAGTCGAAGCCTAACACAAATGTCTTCACTGGAGCTAGGTGTAAAGACATAAAAATAAAATTGACACTTGGTAGGTCTTTTCCATCACTAATGCTTTGTGTGTGTCACGTATAGATTTTTGTTGATTAATTAAATGCAGATATCAACTATTATGTCGCTATT
Source organism: Sequoiadendron giganteum (assembly GCA_007115665.2). Lineage (NCBI taxonomy): Eukaryota > Viridiplantae > Streptophyta > Pinopsida > Cupressales > Cupressaceae > Sequoiadendron > Sequoiadendron giganteum. Next base: position 387,450,224 of record CM021106.1, read on the forward strand.
TAAATGGAAATTAAATCATTATTTTAATGATAGTTAAATTGAAATCGAAATGCAATTATTATGATTTGAAATGCATTTATATTAATTTTAGGGTTTGTCATTAGTGATGTTAAATCGAGTGCAAGTGAACGTGATTGAAGGCGAGAACAACGATCAGGTAGAGTTGTTTAGCCGATTGACGTTTATGAATAGATGGGATCTCACACACTCACATAGATAATATTTTAATGCATTTTGCGTTTATCATGTTCGCAAATTTTAAATCAATTTTAATGTAATTTCTCAAAATTGTGAAAAATGCATGTGATTTAAATGATGATTTGGTTAAATTCGATGAAATTGATTTAAAATTATATGATTAGATTGATTGTTTAAATATTGTATTATTGTTTGGAAATAATATGTTTGAAATTTTGAAATTAGATTAAAATTTTATAAATAAAGTGTTTTATAAATTAAATGCGTTTTTATATTGAAATTATGAAAAGAGGAGATTTTTAAATTCAAAAATTGAATTAAATCTTAAATTGGCTAAATGGAGAAATTGAAAACAATTTGAAAACAAAATTGAAAAGAAATTAAAAAATCAAACATCCGTTCAAATTGGAATTTGCATTCAAAATTAAAACTTCAGTTAACATGTGGAAGAAAATATCTTCAAAAAGAGGAAGCAATCAATAAATTAGAACAGAGAGATCAGTGAATAAACAGTGGATCTCATTTTCCTTGTTTAGATCAATGCATGAAAGAAAAGAAAGAAGATATATACAGAAAAAATCTGAAACTAGGACGACATAGAAAATTTGGTTTTAGTGTTCTTGATCAAAAAAACCAAATTGACAGAGAATTATTTGAGAGGGAGAATTACTCTTTGGAAGGTCAAGGTTAATTTTATTGGGATCACACTACATACACGCCAAAGGAGAGAGGCTATTTTGTTTTTAGACTGTGGTTAGAAGACAGGGGTAAGAAGTGCGGCCAGAGTCTCCACACATACCTCATCCTCTACTCACAGCATTCAATTGCCTCACATTTCCAACGCAGGTGAGAAGGAGGAGTGGAAGGCAGGGAGGTGAGCAAGGTTTCCACACAGCCACAGATTTCAATGCCACGTAGCCAAGGAAAGAGGAGTAGCTAGTAAAGGAGGAGTGGCCAACTCTCACACCTCACACCCACGCATCTGGCAAGACTGTAGGGAGGTGCACAAAGGCTGCTACACACCACTCCCTATGCAGAATCAAGGGTAGTTTCCTCACGCGCCAGGTAGGGATCTGCCACAAGGAACCACGCGCCAGGGACTGACTCCCTAATCCTCTCCCTACACACATATACAACAAGAAGTCAAGAGCAAGCGTGGCTAAGAGAAGTCTCCCCTACAGAAAGGAAAGAAGGAAGATAAGGTGCATTAGAAAATCACAGACAAAGCAAATTACTTCCAGAATTACCAAGTAAGACTATTCTTTGAAATTGTTCTAAAGAGAAAAAAAAAACACACACACAACAATAAACATGAAATCAAAAATTCAAATAGATTAGATAATATTCTTATTTGATTTCTATTAAAACTATTAAAAATTATTGATGTTTTCTACAAATTCTGGGTAAATATTCGAACAGTAAACTGTAAAATATTGAGAAAATAAACTCCATTAGACAAGTTCCAAAACAAACCAGACTACATTTATTTTTCAGAATATTAGACAACTTTAGGAACAGAAGAATTTAGGAAAAATCTTGATTGAAATCATAAAAAACAATGAAATGAATCTAGGAAAATCTATAAACCAAAAAACGATTTTTATTATTTTAGATCCAAAAACGGTCTTGAATAGAAAATGGATTACTTTGGCTGACAGAAAATTTCTTAATTGAATTTAATTTGACAACTAAACTCTGACAAAAAATCTTTGATATAAATAACTTCAAATTTAAACATGATTTCGAAACGGAGGTTATTCAAACATGGAATTTTCAATTTACAAACAAAACTGTCAAACAGAAATAGGTAAATGAGTTATTTTAAATCTGATGAACGATTATTATTTATTTTTTGAGAATATGTTAAACTGAAAATAAAACGATTAAACTTGAAATATGATTTATTTAAAAAAACATCAAGAATGAATTTGAAACATCATTAATTAGATGAGTATAAACGAATGAATGTGTACTCTTTTAATTCTGTTTTTATATGTATTTAACTTGCATACTGGAGTTACACCTTCATTTAAATTTTTTTTATTATTAAAGTACTCAATTTAAAATATTAATTTTGTGGATTTAAAAAATGAAAAGAAATGACTTTTTAAACTGTTTTCGCTTCAAACAAGTTTTCAGTTTGTTGTTTTCAAAATATTGTGTTTGACTGTTTAGACCATGCATGATTGATAGATGATTCTGCATGTTATGTTTTTGGGAAAGTTACCTTCCGGGACAGGTGTCGAATATGGGTAAATAGAGAGTGTAGTTTTGCTTTTCCAAAACTTCTTTATTTGTCGTGCATGACATTTTACTTGGCCAAGTAATTTAAGGACCATTGAAATAGATAGATTTATTGAACTCTCTACCATATCCTAGTATTGAACTTTCTTATTTCTTAAAAGATTTAGAAAAATGAAAATGATTGTGGTTTTACTAGTTATACTAGGCACGCACTAGATTCCATCTTGCTCGTAGACTGCTTTTTGCTAAGCGATTCATGTTGGGTCGAGTATTTCTTGATTGACTAAGGAATTCCAGGGAAATGTAAGCTTCGAGGTTGGGTGAAAAAAGCACCTGATCCTTGTTCTCGTCTTCTTTGTTGAAGATTTGCTTTTGGATGGAAGATCAACGGATGGCATCTTCTTTATGCTTTATATATTCTTTATTATGTAATGAGGAGTTTAAGGCGACTGAATGCCTAAGTCTCGATTTGTAACTAATATTATTATCATCTACTATATTTAGAATTCTAAATTGTGTAATATGACACATGTATGTAATTAGATTGGAATTGAATATGAAATTATCTTATCGACTTTATGTCGTATTTTAGTAATCAACTAGTTTCTTTGATGTCTAAATGAATGGAATGATGACTATATTTTGAATATAATTGATGTTATTTAAAGTATTTGTCCATATTGTTTTAAAGAGCTCTGCTCTTTACATTTGGTATTAGAGCCCTAGGTTTGAACACTAGGGTCCTTTGTCCATTACACTAAATGAACATTCCTTGATGCAGGAATTGTGATACATAATGGTTACAAGAGGTAAAGGAGTTGTTGTAAGCAATGAAAATGATAGGTTTGACTAGATTCTCGGTCTCTTGAATCAGCAGGGTTCCCAAATGGATAACTTGGAATAGGAAGTTCGAGGTGTCAGAGAGGGACAAAACCCTCGAGTTGAAATTCCCCAAAATCAAGAACAACCTAATAATGACAATCCAAGGGTTGAAGTACCAAATCCTCAAGCAAGGATTGAAGGGGAGTTGGCTAAAGATTTGAAAAGGGTAGCATCGCCCAAGTTTGATGGTAAGACAATAGGTGATGGAGCTGAAGCCTGGGTAATTGAGATGGAAAAATACTTCGAGCTCAGGAATATGTCCAATGAGACCAAGGCAGTTTGGGCTACATACCAGCTTACTGGAGAAGCTGCTACTTGGTGGGATAACGAAAAGATTGAGAAGAAGTTACTACCAGGTGGAACTACATGGGAAGTATTCTTGCAACTTTTCAGGAAGAGGTGGCTTCCACAACTGTTCTTTGATAGGAAGATGACAGAGTTCTAGAATCTGGCACAAGGTGGTCTGACAATTACCCAGTACTAGGAGAGGTTCACCAATCTCTTGAAGTACGTACCACAATATCAGATGGATGAACGGTTCCGTATTTGGAAATTCATCCTAGGGTTGAGGCCACATATTGGGGCTGATGTGGACATTCATAATCCATTGACGATGGATGAGGTCTTTGAGAAGGCCATAAAACAAGAACCGAAGCTGCAACAGGTGGCAAACTACAGGAAAAGAGTTAATGCAAAATCTGGTTTTGGAAACAGGAAGTTTCAAAATAATAACAACAATAATCAAAAGGGTAACAATAATAATTAGCAGATCAGGAATCTGAAGAGGGGAACAAACACCCAGGATAAAGGAGAAGGTAGCTATGGCGAAAATAAGAAGGTGAACAATAATAACACCAACTTCTCCAATATCAGGAACAGGACAGGTGGTCATCCAAGGCCACGAGGTGGATGTTATAATTATGGAGGAGATCACTATGCCTCCAATTGCACTTAGCGTATAGGAGGTCAGCGAGGTGGTAATGATTGGTGAGCACCGCAACACCAGATACATGCAGTGGTTGACAATCGTCAAGTAGATTTTCAGTCTACACCTATCCAGATGTCAGGTAAGCTTTTTGGATAATTTGTTTCTATTTTGATAGATACAGGAGCTACTGAATGCTTTATTGATCCTAAAGTAGTTGCTAAATTACCTGTTAGACCTGTTTTATGTCACATTCATGGATGGTACAGTATGGAAATCAAGCAGAGAAGAGGGTAGATTCATGTTTATCATGCAACGATTTAGAGTTACCTAACTTCCAAAACCCAAGTTAACCTTTATGTAGCACCATTGGGTTCTTATGATGTGATCTTAGGGATCAATTGGTTAACTGAGCATAAAGCCATAGTGAACTGTGAGGACAAGGTTGTGAGTTGTTTGGATGATTTTGGACATCCAATTGAGATTTTAGGATCTCGAGAGCCTCTAGAGTTGAGACATATCTCAGCTATCCAGCTAAAGAAAGCACATCGGAAAGGATGTTCCTTAATTTCTATTTTGGTGAGTGAGATGGATAATGCCTAGCATAGTCCAGAGGGCCTCAGAGAATTCTTGGATATCTTTCCAAAAGAACTTACTAAATTACCGCCGAAGAGAGAATTTGATTTCTCGATTGAACTGTTACTTGGAATGGAGCCACAATCCAAAGCTCCTTATAGAATGACCACCACTGAGTTGTATGAACTAAAGGTTCAATTGCAAGAGTTGTTGAAACAAGGATTTATTAGGCTGAGTGTATCACCATGGGGTGCATCGGTAATCTTCGTTAAGAAGAAGGATGGAACCTTGTGACTGTGTATTGATTACAAGATGCTTAACAAGGTTACCATTAAGAACAGGTATCCTTTACCTAGGATAGATGAGTTGTTTGATTAGATGAAAGGGGCCATAGTGTTTTCTAAGATTGATCTTAGATCGGGTTACCACCAGTTGAGGATTAAGGATGAGGATATTCTAAAGACAGCTTTTAGAACTCGGTATGGACACTACGAGTTCACCATGGTACCTTTTGTCCTAACGAATGCTCCAACGGCTTTCATGAACCTTATGAACAATATCTTTAAAGACTCTTTAGATGATTTTGTGCTTATATTCATTGATGACATTCTGATTTATTCTAAAACAAAAGAGGAACATGAGAAGCATTTGAGAATAGTCTTGCAACGACTTAGAGATCGGAAGCTTTTTGGTAAGTTTTCAAAGTGTACTTTCTTTCAGAAGAAGGTTCACTATTTGGGGCACGTCATATCTGTTGAGGGAATCTCAGTTGATCCTGCGAAGATAGAGGCAATTGTAGATTGGCCAACATCACAAAGTGTCACTGAAGTCCGTAGTTTCATGGGACTTGCAGGATACTACAAGAAATATGTAGAGGGGTTTTCTAGAATTGCAACACCTATTACCTCTCTTCAGAAGAAGGGAAAGAGATATGAGTGGAAAAAGAAGTGCAAGGAAGCATTTCAGATTCTTAAATAGAAGTTGACATCAGCACCAGTGTTGACTATACCAGATCCTAATGGGCACTTCATTGTGATTACAAATGCATCAGGTGAAGGTGTAGGAGCTGTGCTAATGCAGGAAGAGAAAGTGGTTGCATATGAGTCCAGGAAACTGAAACAGTATGAGTTGAATTATGCGCCACATGATCTTGAGCTTACAACTATTGTGCATGCATTACAGATGTGGAGACATTATCTCCTAGGGAAGTCGTTTGAGATTAAGACAGATCATTTAGGACTTAAGTACATCTTCACACAATTGAACCTCAATGTGAGACAGAGGAGGTGGTTTGAGTTCCTGAGTGAGTATGATTTTGGTATCGGGTATATCAAGGGTAAGGAGAATAGAATTGAAGATGCACTTAGCAGGAGAAGACATCTCTCTGCTATTTTGACCACAAGGTCAAATTTGAGGCAACAAGTGTTGCAGTATCTTCCAGGAGATGAGCATTATGACAAGGTTAGACAAGCCTTAGAGGCGGATCCTTCAGATCATAGATTTGATGGATATGTGATGGAGTTGGATGGTATTATTAGATATCTGGGAATGATGTATATCCCTAAGGGTGGAGATTTGAGGAAGTTGATTCTTGAGGAAGTTCATGATGCACCTTATTCAGGGCATCCAAGAATTACGAAGATGGTAGTTGAGTTGAAGGCTTTGTATTTTTGGCCTAAGCTTAAGAAAGATGTCATGGAGTACGTAGCTAGATGTTTGGAATGCCAGTGAGTCAAGGCTGAGCATGTGCATCTAGTAGGACTTTTGTATCCCCACGATATACCTGAGTATAAGTGGCAAGTAATCAGTATGGATTTCATCCAAGGATTACCTTTGAGTAGGAATAGGCATGATACCATGTTAGTAGTTGTTGATAAGCTGACAAAGGTTTCACATTTCATACTTGGAAATCTGAAGGATGGATCATTAACTCTTGCAAGGAAATTTGTGCAAGAGATATTCAGATTGCATGGTGTACCAGAAACCATTATTTTTGACAAAGATACCAGGATGACATCTAGGTTCTGGACTACACTGAATGTAGCTTTGGGAACTAAATTGAATTTTAGTTTTGCCTATCACCCACAAACCGATGGCCAATCTGAAAGGGTCAATCAGGTTGTGGAGGACTTACTGAGGATGTACTACATGGATCGGCAGTACAAGTGGGAGGAATATTTACCATTGGTTGAGTTTGTCTACAACAACTCATTTCATGCATCATTGGGTATGGCACCTTTTGAGGCACTGTATGGACGGAAATGTCGTACACCCATCAGTTGGGACATGATGGAAGACAGGATCATTATTGGTCCAGATATGCTCAAGGAAATGGATGAGCAAATGAAGTTGATCAAGGGTAGGTTGAAGGAAGCATCCGATAGACAAAAGAGCTATGCTGATAGGAACAGGAATTTCAGGCAGTTTGTTGTAGGAGATAAAGTCTTTTTGAGGGTTAAGCCTCATAAGAGCTATATCTCATTTGGGAAATCATCAAAGTTGGCACTTAGATTTGTCAGACCATTTGATGTACTGGAAGTTATTAATCCAGTTGCATATAGACTAGTGTTGCCACCTGCTCTAGCTCGACTCCATAATGTTTTCCATGTTTCTTTGTTGAAACCTTATCATCATGATGCAACTCATATTCTTGATTTGCGTTCATTACAGGTATAGGATCCAGGGGTGGTGCTAGTGGAGCCCATCCGAAACCTAGACAGGCGTAGCATTAAGATGCATAATAGAGATAATACTCAGTACAAGGTCCAGTGGGACCAGTATACTAAGGATAGTGCTACATGGGAGGATTTTGAGACGATAGATCGTCATTTTCCTCATTTGCTTTCATAGATTGGCATTTGTTTTGTGCAGAGATACTTGATACTCTGGTTTTTTATTCACATGTGAATTTTGATAGCATGGATGCTACTACTATTTGTTTATACTTATGTTTGAGAACTATGTTGTTAGTTACTATTTCATTATGATTGAGATACTATGCTTTACCTATTGAGATACTATGTTTAATGATTGAGATAGCATGTTTTATTGATGATGATGATGTTATGCTTAATGAATGACAAATAAGACATCAAGACAATGTCTCTTCCAAGAGGGGAAGGATGTCACGTATAGATTTTCGTTCATTAATTAAATGCAAATATCAACTATTATGTTGCTATTTAAATGGAAATTAAATCATTATTTTAATGATAGTTAAATTGAAATCGAAATGCAATTATTATGATTTGAAATGCATTTGTATTAATTTCGGGGTTTGTCATTACTAATGTTAAATCGAGTGCAAGTGAACGTGATTGAAGGCGAGAATAACGATCAAGTAGAGTTGTTTAGCCAATTGACATTTATGAATAGATGAGATCTCACACACTCACATAGATAATATTTTAATGCGTTATGCATTTATCATGTTTGCAAATTTTAAATCAATTTTAATGTAATTTCTCAAAATTGTGAAAAATGCATGTGATTTAAATGATGATTTGGTTAAATTCGATGAAATTGATTTAAAATTATATGATTAGATTGATTGTTTAAATATTGTATTATTGTTTGGAAATAATATGTTTGAAATTTTGAAATTAGATTAAAATTTTATATTGAAATTATGAAAAGAGGAGATTTTTAAATTCAAAAATTGAATTAAATCTTAAATTGGCTAAATGGAGAAATTGAAAACAATTTGAAAACAAAATTGAAAAGAAATAAAAAAATCAAACATCCGTTCAAATTGGAATTTGCATTCAAAATTAAAACTTCAGTTAATATGTGGAAGAAAATATCTTCAAAAAGAGGAAGCAATCAATAAATTAGAATGGAGAGATCAATGAATAAACAGTGGATTTCATTTTCCTTGTTTAGATCAATGCATGAAAGAAAAGAAAGAACATATATATAGGAAAAATCCGAAACTAGGAGGACACAGAAAAATTGGTTTGAGTGTTCTTGATCAAAAAACCAAATTGACAGAGAATTATTTGAGAGGGAGAATTATTGTTTGGAAGGTTAATTTTATTGGGATCACACTCCATACGTGCCAGAGGAGGGAGGTTATTTTGTTTTTAGACCGTGGTTAGAAGACAGGGGGAAGAAGTGCGGCCAGAGTCTCCATACATACCTCATCATCTACTCATAGCATTCAATTGCCTCACATTTCCCACGTAGGTGAGAAGGAGTGGAAGGCAGGGAGGTGAGCAAGGTTTCCATGCAGCCACAGAGTTCAATGCCACGCAGCCAAGGAAAGAGGAGTGGCCAGTAAAGGAGGCGTAGCCAACTCTCACACCCCACACACCCATGCATCTGGCAAGACTGTAGGGAGGTGCGCAAGGGCTGCTACACACCACTCCCTACGCAGAATCAAGGGTAGTCTCCTCATGCGCCATGCAGGGATCTGCCACAAGGAACCACGCACCAGGGACTGACTCCCTAATCCTCTCCCTACACACATATACAACAAGAAGCCAAGAGCAGGTGCAGCTAAGAGAAGTCTCCCCTACAGAAAGGAAAGAAGGAAGATAAGGTGCATCAGAAAATCACATACAAAGCAAATTACTTCCAGAATTACCAGGTAAGACTATTCTTTGAAATTGTTCTAAAGAGGAAAAAAAAACACAACAGTAAACATGTAATGAAAAATTCAAATAGGTTAGATAATATTCTTATTTGATTTCTATTAAAACTATTAAAAATTATTGATATTTTCTACAAATTCTGGGTAAATACTCGAACAGTAAACTGTGAAATACTAGGAAAACAAACTCCATTAGACAAGTTCCAAAACAAACCAGACTGTATTTATTTTCTAGAATATTAGACAAATTTAGGAATAGAAGAATTTAGGAAAAATCTTGATTGAAATCATAAAATAAACAATGAAATGAATCTAGGAAAATCTATAAACCAGAAAACAATTTTTATTATTTTAGATCCAAAAACGGTCTTGAATAGAAAATGGATTACTTTGGCTGACAAAAAATTTCTTAATTGAATTTAATTTGACAAGTAAACTCTGACAGAAAATCTTTTTTATTTAAATAACTTCAAATTTAAACACGATTTCGAAACGGAGGTTATTCAAACATGGAATTTTGTCTTTACAAACAAAACTGTCAAACAGAAATAGGTAAATGAGTTATTTTAAATCTGATGAACGATTATTATTTATTTTTTGAGAATATGTTAAACTGAAAATAAAACGATTAAACTTGAGATATGATTTATTTAAAAAAACATCAAGAATGAATTTGAAACAACATTAATTAGATGAGTATAAACAAATGAGTGTGTACTCTTTTAATTCTGTTTTTATATGTATTTAACTTGCGTACTGGAGTTACACCTTCATTTAACTTTTTTTTATTATTAAAGTACTCAATTTAAAATATTAATATTGTGGATTTAAAAAATGAAAAGAAATGACTTTTTAAACTGTTTTCGCTTCAAACAAGTTTTCAGTTTGTTGTTTTCAAAATATTGTGTTTGACTATTTAGACCATGCATGATTGATAGATGATTCTGCATGTTATGTTTTGTGGAAAGTTACCTTCCGGGATGGGTGCCGAATATGGGTAAATAGAGAGTGTAGTTTTGCTTTTCCAAAACTACTTTATTTGTCGTGCATGACATTTTACTTGGCCAAGTAATTTAAGGACCATTGAAACAGATGGATTTATTGAACTCTCTACCATATCCTAGTATCGAACTTTCTTATTTCTTAAAAGATTTAGAAAAATGAAAATGCTTGTGGTTTTACTAGTTATACTAGGCACGCACTAGATTCCATCTTGCTCGTAGACTGCTTTTTGCTAAGCGATTCGTGCAGGGTCGGGTATTTCTTTATTGACTAAGGAATTCCGGGGAAGCATAAGCTTCGAGGTTGGACGGAAAAAGCACCTGATCCTTGTTCTCGTCTTCTTTGTTGAATATTTTCTTTTGGATGAAAGATCAACGGATGGCATCTTCTTTTATGCTTTATATATTCTTTATTATGTAATGAGAAGCTTAAGGCGATTGAATGCCTAAGTCTCAATTTGTAAGTGATATTATTATCATCTACTATATTTAGAATTCTAAATTGTGTAATATGACACATGTAAGTATTTAGACTGGAATTGAATATGAAATTATCTTATCGACTTTATGTCGTATTTTTGTAATCAACTAGTTTCTTTGATGTCTAAATGAATGGAATGATGATTATATTTTGAATATAATTGATGTTATTTAAAGTATTTGTCGATATTGTTTTAAAGAGTTCTGCTCTTTACAGTGTGTCATAGTTTTAAAGGAATGTGCTATACATGAAATTGTGATGCACACTAGTCATCAATATACTTTACTTAAATATATCAATTATATGCATTAAATTAAAATTGAAGGAGATAATGGCTATGCCATTAGTTTTTCAAACTTTGTGCCTACATTCATGGCAAGGGTTGGTGAAGGGATAAATTACTTTCTTTTGGATTCTACAAGGTTATTCAATATTTTTCTCACACTGTTGCTAGACACAAAATAAATTATTAGGGTTGCAATAAGGGAGAGGCATGGAAATTGTTTTCACATGTACTAGAATTATTTAGATGCTTAAGCTTCTACATAAGCATCTACATATATAGCAGTTAGTAACGAGTAAGTCACTGACAGCTAAAATTATCTATAATTTAGAATTTGTAAGGTTTGTAGGGTTGAGTGTTTAGAAGAAGTTTCAACCTATCTATGTATAAAGCTTGCAATCATGTAATTTATCATTGTTATTTACTCTATATCCTTGTTATATAAACTCTAGATAGATTGATAGTCTTGAAATGAGTTGAATGGTTGCTTAGTTTGGTAGACCTAAGAGAATTTTAGACCAAGTTGAACCTATTCCTCACTTCAACTAAGAAGGCTAAGCATGCCTAAGGCGTCGACGTTCTATTTTATATACTATAGGATAGAGTCAAACACATTAGAGATTCTATCATTTTATCAATTGGGTTGGATTTGTTTATTTAAATTGTTATAGTTGATGGGTCTAGATAGTGGCTAGATTTTCCTTCGTCAATTTATGATTTTTATCATTTCATTTGCTAAGTTTCACAAACATTTCCAAGAATTCATACATCATTCATATGCCTTTTATGCACTTTGACATGCCTAAATATGTGGAAATATAAATACGATATATTGATATATGCTTGTGTGGATGTATGAATGCTCATAAGATTTAGTATGTTTTTATGATTAAATTGTGATTATTAATGATGTGAATGCCTTTGTAGAAAAACTAAAATCTTGCAGCCAACAAGACTGTAGCTCCTAGCAACTAGATTTATAAGGTGCAACAAAAGACTGTGGACAGTTACAAGGGAGAAGCCAAAATGATTGAAGCGTGACAGTTCCAGAGGAAAACGAAGGTGGCTATTGAATGGTCAGCCATGAGTCGCCATAATTACACTTTTATCCACCAATATGGCAACTGGAATAATTTTGTTCCAAATAGGAGTGACTCATGATGTGATAGTTTCCATGAAACATATCCCTATCATAGCAGTTAACCATCAAGAGCAGAATCCTAGTTTGGTTTTTCTTCTTCTATTTCATATTTATGGATTTTTGTTTCAAAGATTGGTCCTCTCCCTATCCTTGAGAGAGAGTGGACATATGCATTAATATTCTATGTTTAGTCCTAAAATGCATAAGACTCCTCCCAAGCCTATATATTGGGTTATGTGGTTGAGGAGCAAATCTAGCAGTCTGATTATTTTTACCAGTTAATAGTTAGTTGTTGTTAGTTTTTTGTTATCAAGTTGAAATAGATATGTATTGTTGAATGAAAAATCCTCAGAGATTCTTTTCAGACTGTAAGAAATATAATTTCCATGCAATAAAGGAGTTTATTTTGTTGTCATGATTTATTGATCAAGTAATGCACACTTGGTATCTTTTGTGGGCACAACTTGAGCAAGGGCCACTCGAGGTACTTCCAACCCACCTTATTTTATGTTACTAGATTAGATGCTACATTACTTAATCTATTTAAGATAAGTTTTCAATTATATGTATGTGAATTTGATGAATGATATTATGTAGCATGAATTACATCCTATAACATTACATTGATTTATTCTCCGAAGAAGTTAGAAGTTAGGAGTATTAGTTAGTTGCAAGCTCAAATTCAATAGTTAGTAGTTACAGTATTGAGTAGTAACCCATAACATAAGCAACAAATTTATGTTAATTACCCTGTTTTGCATTTTTATGATTTATTTCCTTTTCCAAGTTTTTACTATTTTTAGTACATATGTGACCACCTATGCTCCATCAATATAGGGCATAGTTACAATCCTTGGATGCACATATAGTGCTAACACTGTCAAAAGCTTACAAAACCTAGTTGATAATTAAATGCAACCTTTTGTGAAGGTTTGGTGAACTGTTATGTTAGGAACCCATCCTCTAAATTGTGTGTCTACTTGCAAACACCAAGTTAATCAGATGTTATAAAGGCCTTACATTTTTAGCACTATTTTTCAAGGATGGTGCTACATCCAAGATTCTATTGTGTATTTTCAAGCTTTCATAGTTTAGTGTTTTTGTTTTCAGTAATAGGGTAAATAAGGTTTTAGCCATCAACACAAACACCCTTTACTAACAATGTGTAGGAACCACTGATCCAAAGAGTTATAATCATTGTATGTGGAGGAAATGAGATGCTCGAGGAAGATTTCTCCCTTCAGCACATGAAGCATTGCAAGACACTAGTGAGCACAATGAATAGAGCGAGGGTATTCTTGAAGAAGAATCATCCCTAACACCAGTACCTACACCAAAAATAAAGGAGTCTTCCCATACACACATCAACATCATGGTTGATGTAGCAGTTGAAGATCCACCAGAGCATGTTATCTTTGAGTTTCCTATAGCCAACTGTTGTGCCTTTTGCACACACACCCCACTTGGATTGGGGACCCCCTCTTTTTGCTTCACCTTTTTTTCAGTTTACTTTGTGCTTGCCTTATTTTTTATGCCCCGCTTTTGGACCTAGTTGGTGAGAGTACCATTCAAATTGCAAAATCACACCATGCCTAGCCATTTTCCAAAATTTCATAAAATTTGGGGAGTTTACAAAAAAATCTTCATGGGTTTTTGCTATGTGGAAGTCATGCCACCTTTTGCCATTCGCAAGAACTTCCCTGCAATTCGTCATCTCCATGGTGTCATTCTTGACGGCAACCACCTTTCATCTTTCTGCACAAACTTCTCACCCACAACTCTTGCATTGTGTTTTTTCGTAGCTTTGTTTTGTGCACATTTTTTGAAAGTTCGCATTAAATGCCTTGCATTAGTGGAGCTGAAGTTTATAAATAAAGGTTTTGACAGGTCATTTTCACCTTTGTGCATTCAAATTTGAAAGTTGGGCGAGTTGTTGCTTATGCGAGCAATTTGGCGATTGGAGCCTTCTCATTTTTCTTCCTTCGTGCTGCAATAGGTAGAAACCATCCCCTTTTTATTTTTTGTGTTATCTTGAATTTGTTGAGCCGAATGCCTAGGGTTTTGAGGTAGAATATCTAAGGGGTGTTTAAATGGGAAAATTAAGGGAGGGGTTTTGAGTAGGCATGATGAACAGAGTTTCGTGACACTTTGGTTAAATATTGAGTGGATTTGTAACTAAGTGAACCTTGTTACATTCAAAGTATGGGAACCTAATTAACTCTCAGCCAATAAACCATAAAAATTCAAAAATTACTAAGTGTGAGAGTGTTGCAGGTTTTCATTCACGGGTGGCAGTCTTTGAAATGTCATTCACAATAGCTTGAGCATTAAAGGCCTCTGCTTTATCAATTCCCACAAGCAGGTCCTCGAGTTATTGAAGTTACCAAAGTTTTAAAATGCCTAAAGTTCAAGCATTCGCAAAATTTTCCATGCGGAAAGGCATTGGTGAAAAATCCATGAAACTTGAGTCGTTTTCAATAGTAAAATCTTGACGACTTCTTGATTAACGGATTTTGCTTGCATCATCACTTCTTGCGGACCTCTGGATAAACACGTAGAAATGACTAAGTCCTTAACTCTTGTGGGAGTTTCCTTATAATACGTTGTCAGTAGGGAGTCGTAGAACCTGAGTCATTTCTAACAACAAAACCTTGATGACTTCCCAACTGACAATTTCCACCTCCAACATTTCCACAAACATCAAACCAAAATCTCGAAAATACTAAGTCCTAAAGTCTTTGCAGGTTCTTCCCTATGAGACATTGCAAGCAAAAAGTCGATCGACCCAGGACGTTGTTAGTGGCGAAACATAAACGGTTGTCCGCTTAGCAGCCTCCACCCTCATGATATTCGCAAATACTTAAACCCAACTTTCATGACGTAAGCATCTACATTGTTGCACTAACCCTTTGAATGCGAAATGAAGAAACTTTAAGTCAAGAACTCGATGCGGATTTCTGTTTGTGGGATGCATTTTATCTTGAGCCATTTCCTAACAACACCAACCTTAACAACCCTAGGGAAAACGACTTCCACGTCTTCCTTTTTTGCATCACCCGAACAACTTATTGAGTCATAAGAATAATTTCCCCATGTTCTAAATGAGCTATTCAATGAATCAAGCATGGAACATTGGAGTCTAAAGACCTTGTAGGTTATCCCATGTGGGATGCCGCTCACGGGTCTCCATGAGCTTGATGTCATTCATGAACTACTTAACATTAGACAGTGCCTACATTAGTGGCATCTGCATGCCATCTTTCCACACCTTATAAATGACAAGATCTCCAAAATTACTATGACTTAACATGACTCCTACCTATATTCTCCATGTGTTAAATTGACTTAACCCAAAACTATTAGGTTTAGAAACATTGCAAAAATTGAGATGCAAAGACGTTGGTGGAATGTCATCATCCCAAGGTTGTTATCAACAGTGAAACTTGGATGACTTTCTGAGTGGAGGCTTTCGCACCATAGTTTTTTGCAAAATCCAAGGAGGCAAATTTGACTTAGTAAATTGATCCCAAGCACTTTAACCTATATTTTGCACATGACTTAATGGATCCACATTAAAATAGCTCAATGTTTTGACAATGTGGAAAATCCTCGCGGGTTTTCATGCATTCCAAGCCCTTATTAATGACATTAACATCGACAAAATTCATAGGATGGAATCCTGCACTGTCTAGCCCACAAAGTTGTAAATCTTGAAAATGATCATAAAATGATGGAATTTAATGAATGTAATGATTCCTCTGAGGTAAATGGATGCGTTTAATGAAATTTTGGCATGATTTAACCAACATTCCACTCTTTTTTAGTTCATCGAGACATTTACTATGTGTTCTTTGTGTAGAATTTTGGAACTAGCTAAGAAGACTAACAAGGCCAAGAAGAGCGCAAAGGCGACGAAACGGAAAAAGGAAAAGGCTAAAATGAAATACAAGTTCCACGAGGCCAACTATGCCTCAAAGATCCACTCACAATGGGATAAGGTGACAAACACAAACCTAGGTCATATTAACATAGATGAATTCAAACAATGGGTCTTGGTTAGCCTAAAAACTGAGGAAGCATGGAAATTGAAGAAAAGTGGAATTACAAAGGCAACGGGCTTCCCATCGAGTTTGGTTAGCTCGGAGTTGATCTTTGGATGCAAATAATGTTACCACCAAAAAACAAGGAGAATAATCATTGTAGATAGGAGGGTGTTGGCCGGCTTGACTCCTATGTCAATCGGGAAGACATTTGGGATCCCTATGTTTGACAAGATGGAAGAGACTGAAAAAGAATATGCTCATAATGTATGGAAAGTTGACCCCATGGGTTGTAAGAGAACCATAAATCAGACATGGTTGATTGAGCGTCGTGGGAGTGTGAATAAAGTGCCTCAAAAGCTTTAACGAAGTGACTTCGTGGAGGAAGTCAATGATCTTGTAACACTTCTCAGCAGGGTGATGGGCCTCCCTACCTCCTTGATTTTTGAAGAATGGATGTGCTACTTCATGGAAGAAATCCTCATGGGTGAAACAAAATTCCACTAGGCTAAAATAATCAGTGATAATTTACACAATCATTTTGTTGCAGTGAAAAAGACTAAGGAGTTCTATATGATTTCTTACATTGTATATATTTTGGCAGATAATTTTCCATACAAGGGGATAAATTATGTCAGTGAGCGGGGAACAAAGAAGGGGTGAACCCCCATCTATGATTGCTACCCGTAGTTGCAATACAAGAATTATAAGAAGGATTATAGGAAAGTAAGTGATGCATTCATCGTACACATTGTGTAGACACTATCAAATGATTATAGAGAAAGGTTGTCTCACTGTGTAAAGGCACTAACTAAGAATTTTGGATATTGGTTTATCCAGTTTCCAAAATATACTTACATAAAAGCTAAAGGATTCTCGGGGTTTCCATACTATTGCCAAGGTACCCCAGTGATAGAATAATCTTGTTAGAGCTTATCAAACAGTTGCAAACTTCCCATTCATTGTTGTAAGAGAAGCACCATGTTGGGGTCTCGTACCCCATTGTCTTTGGCCAAGGGATGTATTTGTGCCCCACAGCTCCCTACACAAAATACTCATAAAAGGAAATTGTAGAATACAACCTGGAGTTGCATATAGAATGAGGAAGCCTAGACTCTCTAGGAAAATTGAAGAAGTAGGTTGGAAGACAACATGCCTACAGGCCCCATATTGAAGACTTTTGGGAAAACTGTGATGATAACCATGAAGTCCGAAGACAACACTACATGAGGATGACAACAAAGTTTATGAAATCTATTGATTTATTTCTAGTTCTCAACCAAGTGGTTGATGACAACAACACTTTAGATGAAGAATATAATGCTATTTCTAAAGTTCCATTACCAATAATTGATTGGACTGAGCCTAAGGTCACTGATTTGGATACACTCACATGCCCGATAGAGCAACAAACCAAGATATAGATAGATAACCAAGTAGCTCAATTGCAATAGCAGGGTGTTGAATTAACATATGGGGAGCTGGAAGATGAGATCAAATTTGAAAAAGAGAGAGGTACCGATGCGGGTAATTCAAAAAAATCTCCAAAGTATCCACTAGTGATATAATCCAAGAAAAGGAAGGATGCACCAGAGCGACAACCTAAGCAGAAGGTGTACTCCTGAAAGATAGTTGAGAGGTAGAGACAACACAAGAAATCCAAGAAAATAAGGACCTTTGTTCCTAACATGTTGACTATATAAGAAGATTCCTCACCCCTCAAGGAGGAAGCACGACCATAGTCACCTCCACCCATCACTTCCCCACTCCCACCCACTACTGTTCCACCATCTCCTTCCACTCCACCACCATTGCATGTATCGTCTCCACCTGTTATGGACATCTCCATCCACCTCACCTTTTCTTTTCCAATCACTCCCATGGTTGTGGTTAATTCCTCTTCCTCGACCACATCTCCCCTATTGTCTTCTTCTCTCTCGCCTCCATTGTCGACTTTTTTCACCTTACTGCCTTCTATGTCTGCTATCTCGTTGCCTGAGACCTTTTCCACTTATCTACAATACATACCTCAAACCATTTTGACTCTTGAGGCTAAATTTTTCATGGCTCAACTCGCTACTTCGTTACCTATCCCTCCACCTCCTACTAAGCACAAAAAATGGAGGAAAACGTGCAGATATGTGAAGAAATGGAGAGGAGTGAGGAGCAACTCAAGGAGACAGTTGACATAGTTGAGGAGCCTGTCAATTCAAATCGTGATGATTACTTTGAGGATGTCGACAAGAGCTTGAGAAT
Source organism: Sequoiadendron giganteum (assembly GCA_007115665.2). Taxonomy (NCBI): domain Eukaryota; kingdom Viridiplantae; phylum Streptophyta; class Pinopsida; order Cupressales; family Cupressaceae; genus Sequoiadendron; species Sequoiadendron giganteum. The sequence goes on from CM021106.1 coordinate 387,468,842, forward strand.
TGTTCACCTCAATGAAACAACTTCAGATGAAGAGGGACAAAAAACACCCAAAAATGGAGATTTAAGTGGGCTTGATCAGTATTATGATGTGGAAATTTTTGACGAGGAGCTCGATGATGACCAAGATAAAGGGCATGATGATAAAGAGGCAAGTCCAGGAGAGCACTGCTCTAAGGAAGGGAAAAGTGATTCGGAGGTCAATATAATGTAGGAAGAAAGTGTTAAAAAGGGTGATAACTCCAAGAGGTCGGTCGAGACAAGGGTCAACAAGATGAAGAAGTGCCTCTAAAAGAAGAGCCAAATAAAGAAAAGGAGAATACAGATAAGAAGAATGTTGAGCTTGATCAAGAGATTGAGATTAAGCATGTTGAAAATGAGGAGCCAATATTGGAAGAGGATGTTGAGCAGAGAATTATGGAATCTACCCAAAGAGCAAAACCTGAGCCTAACAAATGGAAGGCTATAATAGAAGAGGGGAAGAGTGAGGAAGAACAGAACATTGAAGACAGTCTTAGGCATGAAGGATAAGAGCCTCAAAAGGATCAATAGGATATAAATAAAAAACTCAACACTAAATCCCTTAATCAACAAACGAAGATTCCCTCTTGGCTAGAGCAACAACTGAAGACTAAAGCTCTTGTACTTCCTGACCCAAAGGCTCGCCTAGAGGCCATCTTGGCTCGAGCTCAAGTTATGACATAGGAGAAGAAGAAGTCCAAGATTAGATCCCACATCACAATAGATGCATTAGGATCTCGCATACTCCAAGTGACAACCCCAATAATGGATAAGTATGCAAGGGCCATCCAGGCCAAAGACCACTAGATAACTTCCATCAACCTTAGCCTCGCTTCCAGAGCTCAAAAAATAGATGAGTTCTAGGGATTTTTCATCACTATCCTACATAAAATGGATAAGAATCAGGCCACCAAGGTGGAGCTAAAAGCATAGGTGGTAGAATTAACTACATCTATTCAACAATGGGCTACTTTTGGAGAGGAAATTCTAGTAGAGTCCATAGCACCTGCCCTATTATCTAAAGAAGAAATCAAAAAAATGGAGAAAATGAGAGCTTGGGCCAAGTCTACCTTAGACTAGCTCAAGAGAGTAACCGATGTGGGCACGAGGGCGATGTGGGCACGAGGGCCATCCGCCATGGGGTTGAAATGCATAATCACTTTTTGATTTTGAAGGAGGAGATTACTAAAGAGGTGGAGGCTAATAAGGATTTTTCCACTCTATACAACAAGACATGCCCCAAGCTTAAATGCATCCTAAAGCTATCGGTAGAGGTTTCGGAGTAGGATTTGGCTCTACTAAAGGAAGACCATTGGCTATTTGAGGCCTAGTTATTCAATTTTGAGTTTAGAAAAGGAGTTTTGGAGAGATCAATAGGTGAGCTAGATGATGTTTTTTCATGCATCATCGATAATTTATCTGATTGTGATGAGATCTTGGAATTGCTAGCCGAAGCTAAAATGCCAGCTCAAGAGCTGGATTGCAAGCTAGTTGTTGGTGATTTTCCCAAAAAAACCTAACAATTCTCTAAAATGTTGCCAACTCTTATAATGAAGAAATTGTAAGGTTAGTGGCCAAGACAACGAGCCCAAGATTTTTTTATCCTTACTCCACTTTTCGCTCTATTAAATCAAGGAAGGTAATCCCAAACATGCTTTCATGAAATGTATACAAGTAGTAACATATTTATACACAAATTGATTCCTAGGTATTGCAAATAAGCTCCACCCCACTAAAGATTTGGCAGATCCTTTAAGTGACTGTCAACTTACTCGCTACGAATCAAAGATACCTACAACCCACATAACTCTTTAAAAAGGATTTTGTGGATATTTAATATATTCCCATACTCCCTTTGGGTTGTTTTGATTATTTTGCCTGACTTTTGACAATGGTTGATGAATTTTAAATAGCCTTCACGTCGATTGATGAGTCTTGATTTTGGCCTAGTTAGGAGGGTATAATCTCTTGTTATTTGCTAAGATTGCCGCAGACTTTGATATTATATGATGACACTTCCATATAGTTGCTCTCAATTATATGGCATATGGACTAATTTTATTTATGTTGGTTTTAATGATATTTACCCATTTATGTGGACCATCTATATTTATCTTGCATGTGATTGATGAATGTTCTTTAAGGTGGTTATGATTATGCAATTAATATTATTCTGTAGACATGATTGAAATGCTAAGTTGAGGAATGCAGCCGCCAACCGATCAGGTTGAGGAGTCATGCGAGGTCAACTGAGGACGACGGTGGAAGATTCCTGTGTCAACCGCATGTAACCGCTTTGCACTAATCTTTAATGGCATTAAGCATTGTGGGCATTACTGTAGTGGTCGAGTCCACATTTGGGCATGCATGTCCGAATAGATTCCCTTGCATGCATAACTGCCCCTTCCATTTTTCTCGCTTTCCCTAAATGGCATCCTCTCAGTTAGTGGGAGTTGATGGCCCTGTTTAGTTGATAAATAAGGCTCAAATCCTCCTTTCTCAAAGTGATGGCAAGTTAGTGAGTTGATTGCGAAGTTCTTATATAAGCAGATTATCATCCATATTTCTGTAATTGCATTTTTTGATAAATGAAATAAGATTCTGAGTTGAGTATCCAAGTTTTCTAGTAGTTTAGAGGATACTCATCCAAGGGGGACCACTTGGTGAGTAATTCGTTCCTTTAGTTTAGTTAGATTAGTGTTAGTTTATGTTCAATACTTAGTTAAGATTCTGGCATTGACTGTTCCTGCAACCACTAGAACTCTATTCTATGACTGATCCTGCAGCCAAGGTGGGTAGAGTAATTTTTTTTGGATGCTTAGATTTTCCTTCCTGTTATGCATAATTAGTTTAGATTTTCTTGAGTGATGTTCAACATTTACTTTGTTTCCTTTCATACAATTTACTTTCAGCATTAAGCCTTTCTTAGTTATAGAACAAAATGACTACTCTAGAATCCCTAGTGCACATATTTTGTTGACCCATTTCAAGTTCACATCCCTGTGTTGATAATTTAAATGTACCTTTATGGTGGTTAAAATAGCTATTCAGGTTAGATATCCAATCTTTGAATCATAGTTGTAAGGGCCTAGTTATTGAAATCATTATTGTGGGTCGACACCAACCTTTCAACGTTCCCCACTAAATGCTGCCATGTGTCATTGAATCACAAACAAAGGAAAGCTTCCTTTCCTTTCTCCTTCGGGTTCTGATTGCCTGCCACTTAGCCTTCACTCGTGCAAACTTTGGTGGGCACCTCAAGTGGTGTCGATAGAAAGAACACTACCACGTGTCTTCTCATTGTAGTCTCTCATCAAAGGTCGACAAAGATGAATGCCGGGCTACGAAATACCACCACACACCCCTTCGACACAACTACATAAAGGAAAGAGTGTTGCAAGCGCCACACTATCATCCTATGCAGTGTGTTCACAAAGGGTAGGCCGAACCATTGCCATCATTTGTAGGGGATGCACCTAGCTAACAAGCAACTAGGTTCATGGTCGAGAATATTTTTGTTACAATGACGACGATGAATCATTGTTGCAAGCACTATGATTCATGATGAGGAATTGTTTATGTTGTAGACTCTCAGGCAGTGGATGTCCTTGGCTATATATAATACTTATTTCAAGAAGCAAAGGGTTCCAATATGTTCAAAAATATCTATAGGAGAATTTGGGAGACACCAAGCCTTTATTTTGTTACACGATTGTAAAGAATCACAGACTGTGCCCTTGTAATTTGGCCTTTCTGTTTCTTAAGCTATTGATAAGATTATACTGTGTTGTTTCCGAATAGTTTATTTACAACTTCAATGATTTGAATAGAATGTTGAATTTAGAACCATGTCTTTGACTCTTTATGTTCAGTTAAACTCTGTTCAACTTATTTTATGTTATGAAATGAATTATTTAGGTATTTCTATTTACTAGTGGTTATTCCGAACATTGCAGACCACTTAAGCAAGCCCTTAGACCGTATCTTTAAAATAGGTCTATCGTGCCTTACATCTAAATTTTGGCGTATCACCCTAGTTAGATCTCTTTATTTTATATCGACTTCCTTTTCCCATTCAAAACCCTAGTTACAAAAGAAGCTGACTTCTTTAAAATTTGGAGGTCACTCAGTTTAGCGTAATAGGTCCCCCCTTTAACTGGGTTTCCCATAGAGGACTGTTACCTTGTCAATTTTTGGCATCAACAGTTTTTTTCCTGGCACACCCAGTGGGACAATAATAAAATTCTTTTGATTTAAACTTTAGCAAATATATGAGCCATCGACCTGTCACAAGATCCAAAACAGTGAACAACCTTGGTTTGTTGGTATCTCCACTAGGGTCAATACCAACTAGAGCCCATAATAGAAACATCCTGAACCCTCCTCCAGCCATGTTGCCTATCACTAACTAAAATTATGTGGCTTGGGACACTGGGAGTCCCCTTGTTGCCCCAGTAGCACCTATCGTTTGGGCCCCTATTCCTATCTCTGCCCTCAAGTCTATTCTTAAATTCATTGGAGATGGCTCAAGAACACCATCCGAACATCTACAAGATGTCGTAGATGTGTGTTTGGTGCATGGAGTAATAGATAAAAATATAGCATTGAGGTTGCTTGTAGCTTCTTTCAGAGGAAGAGCATTCGACTGGTATCGTACTCTGTCGATTAATTCCATCAGCACATGGGATCAAATCGGAGATCCCTCTTTTGAGAGATTCTCAAACAAAAATGATAGATCTTCTCAATATCACCAACTAGAGATCATCAAGCGGGCTCCATGCAAGGCCTTGACTGACTTTAACATGAGGTTTCATATAACCTGACAAAGAGTTCGAGCTACAATTTTCCCGCCACTCGACTTAGCCTTCATATTTTACCTAAATTTTATCAACGCTGATATTTCCATGATGATTCAATCACTCGACGGGACTACACTACCAGGTACATATAACATTGCAATAAAGGCAAAGAACAATTTGATCGACACTCTAAAATTGTTGCCTCAACCCATAATGCCCATTTTCTCTGAGATATCAGCTTCTGCCCAGGCAATGTCACCTACCGTATCCACTCCTCCTCCTCAATCTATGTACAAATACGTGAGCACGTCACAAAAAATCATGCTTGGTCCCTCGAAGGATGAAATGATTGATATAAGGGAAATGTTGTGGTCTATGGCCAATGAGATAACTATTATCAAATGCAACCAGGCCACCCCTCCAAAGCCAACTTATCAGAGTTATCAAGGTAAAAGGCCCTCTTACCAACAAAATCAATTCTAAGGAAGCACTCACACAAATCCTCAAGTGTAGACAATGAGTCAAATAGTATCAGTACCCACTCTGTTGCCAAATGCCAACCTAAGTTCAAACAAAGAATTGACTTTAGGATAAAACAACTTGGCTAACAACGAAAATCCCTAGTGTTTTCCTTGTGGCAATTCACATATGCCCTGGGACTACCTACGTGGCAATCTACAATAGAAGGTAGCAGAGCAGCGCAACCAAGGTGTAATGTCAGACAATGGGAGTTATGTATATACCTCCTCGCAAATGAAGAATGCGATACTCACCGCTCAAATGCAAGGAATGTCCCTGGAATAAAGAGACCGATATAGCTCCCGACCACGCCCTCTTCTCATGGATGGAAGGAGAGGAATCAGTGTTCACATTCGAAGCATCCACTTCAGAAGCTCCACAAATACAATCTAATTGCAACAACTGTTCCAAAGGGAGGTTCATAGATGAAATAGTCATCTCACAAGTGATCAGTCTGCAACTAAAAGCACCCCCGATCATAGAACGAGTACCTCTGTAGCAACGCAATAATGTTCACCTAGAAAATAAATTATAACGATGAGAGTTGAAGAATGAAAACATCAAGGTCCGCTATAGTTTGATGTAGTGGAAAAACTAAAAAAATCATCTGCTAACATTTCCCTGTGGGAAATCTTAGCCATTCCAGATTATAAAATATTATTGAAGAAGGCCCTCCAAGAAGATCCAATCTCGGAACCAAAGGAGCAGTCACCTCTGACAGAAGTTCTCACAAATATTGCAGAAGAAGCCTCTACAAAGGATCAAAAGGAGGAATTCATAAGTGGAATCGACAAGGACAAACCAAAACCAAAGCCGTTCTTTTTAACCCTTATCGTGGGTAATAAATTGTTGCATAACTCCATGATAGACTCTGGCACCAGCACCACAGTCATGCCTAAGCTAATAGCTGAAGCCCTAGGACTGATCTATGAACCCTTAAAAAGAGGAGTCATGCAATTAGATGGGAATATGGTTGATATTTTGGGAATCATAAAAGACCTTGTTCACCTACCCAAAGATCAAAATCAAGTAGGATACTGTGATCATTGATGTTCCTCCAATATTCGGTTTATGCTTATGCAAGGAATTCACTTCTAAGCTAGGTGGGTACCTTTTTCCTTAGATTGGTCACATCTGATTATTAGGACTAGGCACGAGGCCAAAATGAAGCTTGTGACCAAACCTCTGCATTTGGAACATGTTTTGAATGAAGCAAAGATAATCTTTGAGTCTGCCCATACTTCCATCACCAAGGAGGAGATGTATTGCACTGAGCTTCTAGAAGATGAAGAAATCACCAGAGACCAAACCGAGCAATAATTTCTCCTAAGTGATTTCATTGATAAAGACCCTTTCGAAAATTATCATGCCACTAGACTGGGAATCTATGTCATTTATGATGAAGATCAAGCTATCCCAAAGGTAACAAAACAACTCAAAGGCATTTCAACAACTGGACTGCAGTCGCTACACTTTGATTGTTCAGAATGCAAGAGTGGAGCAGGAAATGAAGTATGCCCGATTCAACCAAGCGACGAAAAGACAATCAAACCTTTCTAGTCCCAACTTTCCTATTTTAGTGACGGGGTTGAAAATAAAGACGCCATGTTAAGCTTGAACTCAGCAGAGCAAAAAGGTATCGAGCAAATGAATTTGTTTGGAGTCCCTGAACAAGGCATGTATCAAGTTCAAGATATCAATACTACAAGAGATGTTTGAGTAAGACCATCTGAAGAGAAGGTCTGGGACCTAATCGAAGGATTTGGAACTTTCAAAATTTACGTTGTTCTTTAGGATCCCAATCTAAACTAGCGCCCGACATAATGCATAACCAACGCTCTGTGATGACACTCCCACTCATAGATCTTGACATTGGTCAGAGTTGGCTAATATTTGACAGAAATAAATTTATCATCTTATTCGGTTTGTAGTCAAAGAAAGCGAAAACCAACCAACTCCAATCAAGAGTCACTAAAACTAATGACAAGCAGAGCATTTAGCTAGGATTCCATAAGCTTTTGAAAGGCTTGGTTATCCTAAAAAATTATTTTGGTTCTGATAGTGCAGGAAGCAAAAAGAGGAAGTTTATAGCTAATAAAGGCGAATATGTGAATTCCCAGGGCAAGGATAAGAGAAGGTTCAAAATCAGAAGAAATGCTTGGCATCAAGGAAAAGAAAGGCTAGTCCGCCTTCAAAAAGAAAATATTGGGGTAACAGTGGCTTGGCCATATGACAACCTCAGAGGATATGATCCCGACATCATTTGACCTATGATATATCCAAAAAGGGGAATCAAATTGACTTGCCTAAAGAGGTCGATGAACCCCAATAGGGAAGCACTAATGGTGCAAAGGTTAGTAAAGCTAGACCTTACACGAGTCGTCTTCTCGACCAAACCTAGCATTTAGATTTTCGATTGCATCCCAATCCAAAAAAAGAACGGGGATCTCTACCTATACTTCAATCTTCACAACCTAAACCAAATACCAACAAGAAACCATAACCCACCACCCTATATGGAATCAATATTAAATGACGTAGTAGGTATAAGTACGTTGTCCGTATTGAATGATTGTTCAAACCAAAGGTTGGACGATAAAAGTCTGGTGATAAAATTCAATCAACAAAAAGAAAAAAATGATAGACACAAGAAGTCTGATGTTTTTAAAAGGGAATATGTTCGTAATAAATCAAGACAAGGCACTCAAGTCAGGAAGCATAGAAAGGAAAGCACCAAGATTTCCCGTCAGGGAAGTTCACCTTAAAAAATTTATAGAGCTCATCAAACAATTTTACCATGTAAATATGCAATTAGTGTGGTTGCTTTCTTTTACATTATTTTTGTTGTTTGTTTGTTCGGTCGATCTTCCAAATCAACAATACAATAGAAGTTTACAATGCATACAAATAATAACATGGATACCGAAAGGGATAAGAATCGTGCAACAAAGCAGTTTTCAAAACACAAGCTACATTTTCATTATATCTTCAAAGAGTACAATTGCAAAAAATGGCACCAAGGCCACACTTTTAAAAGGAGTATATACTTATATTTCTATGGGGCCTCTTCCAGGCTATTTACAAAAAGACCAAAAAAAAATTTATGGAATATAAGGGGAGAATTTTCAATCTTGGGCAGTAGAGTCAGTGGCATCATTTGAATCAGCAGCGAGCGGAGCAGGAAATACCAGGCTCTGAAAGTTAGTGTACCAATCAATATCAAAGAAAGGCACCACGTTGTATATCCGGAGCAAGAAATGACAGGCATGGGAGACTTCTGGACAATGAGCTTCTTGCGTTTGAAGGTGAAAGCCACTCAAAAGTGGCAACCATGGAACAAATGCTTCCTCTTCAACAAACTAATGAAGGTCACCTGCCATTAGTATCCTACCAAATGCAGCATGTGCCAACACCTCTCCAAGGTTGTTCAAGTACTTCTTCGGAAACACTTTTGTCACCAACCAAAGAATGAGCAGCCTGGGGACTTGGATGTCCAGAAGTGATGCCACGAAGTGAGAGCTCACATCAATATTCACCCTATATCTATCTTCATACTCAAGGTAGTCATGACCAAGGACCCATTTGATAGCGACAATAGCCAAAGAGTGTTTAATCTTTGTCATTCTTTTCAAACGCCTAGTTGAGATTTCTCCAAGGAAATCTATTTGTGGTTTCTGAGAAGTTAGCCTAATTGGAGTATTCATGGCGTTAGGCATTATACGACTGTCAGGCTGAAATCCTATACAAGGTGCCTAAGCTCAAATGCTATTGTTGCGTAGACTACAATTACCAATGCTAAGCCAATCATCTAATGTTGATTTTGCTAAAAAATTCTAAAGTTAATTTCCCTATTGAATAGACACCTATTTATAGAAGTGACAGGGATAAGTGTGGTAATTTGCATACCATAAGTATGAGGTTAACATGGCACCACCTCGAATATTGCACCAAGGCTCGCTCGAGATCCTCACCAAGTTACAATCGTAGGGACGATTTGATGCAGGTAAGCTAATTAATTAGCACAAACTACTAGTAGCATTTGGTGGTAGCCTGAGCAGCCGGACGTTGAGGTGTCATCTTGTTAAGTGTTCTTCAAAGCCCAAGAAAAGATATAGATCTAAATGATGCTTATCGCACACTTTGGCGTGATCATTCCATTCGAGGTATTAATTACCACGGCATGCGACGCCTAGACTATCGTCAAATCATTGGCCCAATTTCTAAGGAAAATCACATAGAGGGTTGCAAGTTCCTAGAGTCATTATGAATCCTTATCATTTCAAAATGACAAGTGGTTCGCTTCACATAGGACCGAAGGGTTGGCAGTACATGCCAAATTTAATGCAAAAGGCAACCGTTATCTACCACTAAAAGAGGCAAGAGATGCTAAGTATTGCATGCGATTATTTTCTTTAGAAAAGGAGGCTTTTTGAATACAAGAACTGTGAAAGAAAGTTTGATAAAAGTGAAGAAACTACTAAGAGATGTAGAGTAAGATTCCAAGATTTAGAGAAAAATGGAGTATGTTTCCCCTAAAGTAGCTCAAAACCCACAGGTAAATGACCCTAGAAAAAAATCTCAAAGCTTGGCTGATGCAATCCTCATCGCACCTATGGTCAATATTTTCATGGAGAAAAAATCCTATGCTACACCAGGGATCCCAAACAAACCGGAGTGGCATCGCATGCAGATGACTAAGAAGGGAATGCTCAGAGATGCAAATTTGATAAAAGAGGAGTGGAACAACATCTATGACCTCGTCCTCAAAACTAACCCTAAGGGTTTGAGGGAAGCTGCTTTCGCTAGGATGAATAAATCCCAGGAACATCAACTACCATTCAAACAATGGTGCTATAGACTTCCCTAATATATGATCCCTTATGTGCACCACTGCCCAAAGATAATTCATGAAATTGTTCAGCGCTTCAATTCAACGAACAACACCATTGAAGGAAGGAAGTTGAGAGTCATGCTGACTACGAAAGCTCTTAGACACATGTTGTGCGTCCCTGAGGTTGGTACCAGAGAATGGATGATGGAGCAGTTCAGCTAGAAAAAAGGGGTCTGAATTCTGGTAGAGTAGGAACCAAGCCCTTGAATTTTACAATGTAGAGACTAAAAGTTCCCAGGAATACAAGCAAACGTTAAGGAATCTAAACCGTCACGTCGACTATGAAAGGGAGAACATGAAGGAGGCCTTCTCCATGATGGCTTTTGTGTTTGGTTTCTAAAATGACAATATTGTGTCCGAAACATAATTGGGCCTAGGTTTCCAACTCAGGAGGAAAAAGGGGCTCTTTTGGTATGATTTTGTGGACATGATTATCAAAGATATGAAGAAGCAAATCAAGGAGTTTGAAACTGTCGGAAAGTTCACGTATCCTTCTCTTCTTGCTTATATGTTTCTTCACCAAAATCCCAATTTCTTCAAGGAGAATATGGAGCTATAAATTTTTTATGAGGAAAAGCATCAAAATTTGGCCTTGGTATGGACTCCCATCCTTTGTTCAACCTATGATTACTATGCATTCTCAGAGAAATTCTTGAATCCAATTTTGCGTGACCTTGGTGAGGATAGTGGTTACTATCGCTTATCAGGCAATCAGACCAGCTGGATGTGATCTTTGTTCCCAAAGTGCAATTGGTTCTTGGGTGAGGATTTCACATGTGTTCGAGTGCGTGGCTTTTGTGAAGAGCCAATCCGACTCCCCGCATCCATCACCGATCGAGTGTTGGCCCTTGAAGTCTTCTGCAGATGATTGTTATGGACTCAAATTTTTGCTCCGATCCAAAGAAGAAAAAGAAGGTATTTTTCGATTGCCCTATGGGATACAAAACAATGATCATGGTAAAGAGGAAATCAATAGAGCTTCTTGAAGCCAAGCTAGCACACCTCGAGCTAGTTTTCATTTGTGATAAATGGGACTACAATCGTAAAGATGATTTGGGTGACACATCTATTAAGGTAAAGCATAGCCCTCAACCATATTGGGAAGCATGGAGAAATCCGCTTGAAGATGGTAGTAGATTCTGGGTGAGCTTGATACTCATGCCGATAGATAATTTGAGGCCATCATGGCTCAATTTCTATCTCATCAGGGGGAAAGTAGCTGAAAACAGTTGCATAAGCACTACCCTCTGAAACATCCTGATAAGGGAGCACGATTGGAAGTCAAAGAAAATTGATGCTTTATGGATCTACCGCTAGGAGATCAAGAACACCGTCGACCCTTTCCAAGATGAGTTGGTTTACCACACTGATGATCAATTTGATACTCTCTCAAACTAGGAACATTTTGATTCTGATGCAAGTGATGTGAATGAGTCTGACCCTGAAGATGCCCCGCCACTCTTTGACAAGAGTAAGCAAAAATGAAAAGCGACGATGTAGCCTAGTACCGCGATTAGGAGGAGTGTGTGAATGAATACTTAATGATTAGTCTTATCATATTCTTGAGCAATAGCCATGGCTAACCCTAAAGCAACACAACAACTGATAGAGATGGTGGATTTGGAGAACACTTCGCCGAGCAAAAAACATTGCATTGACACTGCTTCGGGGGGGTGGTCCTAAGGAGATTGTGATCGACCAAGCATCAGAGGTGAAAAAGGTCACTAAAGTATCTTTCTCTCCCTCTCTCCTTGGCTCACAATCTCTTGTTTCTTATACAGTCCCCATGAAACCTATCGCTCTAGGTGTAGGACCATCTTTCTTTGTCCCATCGATAATGGCTACGGGAGGCCTTCCCCAATTTTTTACCATCAGACAAACAGTTTCTACTCCCCCTCGAGCTCCCCCATCGCTAAGTGGGACCTCTTCGGCCACCCCAACTATCTCTTCATCCATATCAGTAGCTACCACCCCTTTGATTTCCAAAGTTGCGGTACTTGTTGCATTATTGGAGTCAATTCCGACTCAACCTTCACAGCCGAAAGATCTTGGTGTATCCCCTTTCGCACCATCATTTCCCATGAGTCCCTCCACACCTTCATTGCTGGGGATTTGGAATATTCCTCCCTTCTCTCAGCTAATGGTCCTCCTTTTGAAGAAGAAAATATTTAAGGTCACCTACCTCTCTTTTCCTTTTGTTGTCCCTCCCGGTGCACCATTTGTAGGCGAATGAATCAAATTGTTGGCTCAATTTTTATCTCAGAGTGATGCAACAAAACAAGCTCAAGATCTCCAACTCCAGAAACAAAAATCAAAGGATTCCAAGAGGCCAACAGAGCCTAGAGTCCATACCATTTATAATGAGGCTCAACAATCATTGCATTTTGCAACCCTGCACCCAAACATTGTCAAACCATAGGGAGAAATGGGACCTGATGATTATGACATCCATGCCATCGAACTAGATTTGTGTATTGCCCGACCATAGGATAAAGTCAAGCTAATGGAAGAAATGCAACAAGTGGTGACTATTGAATTCCTTAAGTTTGGTCATAAATTGAGGAAAGCGGAGGACAAGCTCAAGGCTATCAAGGCTAGGCTGGACACCGCATTGGCCAAGAACAAAGCACAAGAGGTTGAAAAGGTGTGCCCCACACATATTATGTAGGTCAAGCAGGCTAGCTTGCAAAGGGAGCTCGAGAGATTCCAATCCCAAGAATTTGATTGGATAGTTGAACTACGACAAAAGAACTAGGACTTATTTGAAAAGCTGGCCTAGTTGGAGAAGGACATTCAATGAAATATCATAGAATTGTTGCAACTGCATGACCACTTGAAGCAAGCGATACTTTAAAAGGAGGAAAACCAAGTGAGCGCACAAGCTCAATTTTAGAAGGATCTCAAGAAGTTCAGGCTTTCCCTAGATCAGGAGTCTGCAATTTGAAGCCAGGCTGAGGAAAGGTGGTTGGATACACAAAATGACCTAAAGGAGAAGCTCACCTCTGCCGCAAAACAAATTGTGGGGATAACATAGGAAATTGGGGCAAAAGATGCAGAGATTAATCTCCTAAAGAAGGTTATTCAAACTCCTGCTCCATAGTCGGACCTCTACTTAGTAGCCCAACAACTGTATGCTTCCTACTAGGAGAGGGTCAAGGCCCTATGCCCCACTCTCCAGCCCACACTCTGGTTCATGGCCAAAGCAACAAACTTATGCAGAGAGGTTCACGACACAATGGAATAGTTCCCACAATTCATAGGGGAAAAGGTTCCTGAAGCAAAAATGCTATTAGAAAAGTTGTACATAGTGTTGAGCAAGGATCTTGAACGGGCAGGGATCAAAAACTGAAGGGCAGTTGCTGGGGTCACAAAAGAATTTATCCACTATCAAGAAGCCACCCTTTATGCTCAAAGATGTTTAACCACATTAGGGCAGACTATGGAAAATGTTTGGGCAAGGCTTTCTTGACTAACGTAGATGGGCTTGCCCTCTCCTTTTCTTCCTGATGGATCAGTGGCTACCGTAGAGTAAATTGCAGCCAAAATTGAGGAGAGGAAGCATGATTTATTGATGTTTTTGAGTTTCAACCAACTGCCTACCGCCAAAGACATTGAGGGAGTGACTAATCAAATCGCACAACTAATTTTCCAGCTTGAGGATGGGTTTGAAATATGTTCGATGTTTCCCTTTAAAGAGGTAATCAACCTGCACGAGGCACATGGGATCTTGTGCGCCACATCAATGCCTTCTGAGGCCAACTGGCTACCCCTGCAGGCTGCTCTTTCTAAACTTTGACTCATAATGCCCCATGAATAAATCCCTGATTTTGAACTAGAAAATTTTGGATTCACCATTCCATAGGTGAAACGCCCCTGGTAGTCGCTAAAATTTGTGGATATTTAATATATCCCCATACTCCCTTCGGGTTGTTTTGATTATTTTGCTCGACTTCTGACAATGCTTGATGAATTTTAAATAGCCTTCTCATCAACCTTTCGGCGTTCCCAACTAAATGCCACCATATGTCACTGAATCACAAACAAAGGAAAGCTTCCTTTCTCCATTGGGTTCTGATTGCCTGCCACATAGCCTTCGCCCATGCAAACTTTGGCAAGCCCCTAAAGTAGTGTTGATAGCAAGAACGTTGCCATGTGTCTTCTCATCATAGTCTCTCATCAAAGGTTGACAAAGATGAACTTCAGGCTGTGAAATGTCGCCATGTACCCCTTCAACACAACTACATAAAGGAAAGAGTGTTGCAAGTTGCACGTTGCCATGTTGTGTCGCATGTTCACATAGGGTAGGCTAGACCATTGACATCATTTACAGGGGATGCACCTGGCTAATAAGCAATTGGGTTCATGTTCGAGAATATTTATGTTACAATGACCATGATGAATCATTATTGCAAGCATTATGATTCATGATGAGGAATTGTTTCTGTTTTGGACTCTCAGGCGGTGGATGTCCTTGGCTATATATAATACTTCTTTCAAGAAACAAAGGGTTCTAATATGTTCAAAAATATCTACAGGAGAATTTAGGAGACACCAGGCCTTTGTTTTGTTATATGATTGTAAAGACTCACAGACTGTGCCCTTGTAATTTGGCCTTTTTGTTTCTTAAGCTATTGATAACATTATACTGTGTTGTTTTCGAATAGTTTGTTTGCAACTTCAATGATTTGAATAGAATGTTGAATTTAGAACCATGTCTTTGACTCTTTTTGTTCAGTTAAACTCTATGTAACTTATTTTATGTTATGAAATGAATTATTTAGGTCTTTCTATTTACTAGTGGTTATTTTGAACATAACAGACCGCTTAAGCAGGCCCTTAAACCGTATCTTTAAAATAAGTCTATCGTTCCTTGCATCTAAATTTTGGTGTATCACCCTAGTTAGATCTCTTTATTTTATATCGTCTTCCTTTTCCCATTCAAAACCCCAGTTACAGAAGAAGACGACTTCTTTAAAATCTAGAGGTCACTCAATTTAGCACAATAGGTTCCCCCTTTAACTGAGTTTCCCATAGAGGATTGTTACCTTGTCAATTTTTGGCGTCAACAAATTTTAAATGAATATTGTTCTTATTTTAAGTTCATGGTCAGGTATGCTACTTACTCATTCTTTATGCAATATTTTATAATAAATTGACCAATGTCTCATCAATTAGAGCAATGGAGTCAAATATGTAAGAATTTGTAATACATGAACTACTAAAATCTAGAGATAGGTGGACTACCTTCATATAGCTTTACAATTTATGAAAACTCATAATTCCTAAAAGAAACACTCACTTCTTACTAATCCTAAGCCATTTCTTACGAAAGTCTATACTCTCTTCAAGAATTTTAATTAACTCTTTGAGTTAAAGCTGAGAACATAATCATACATTCAAACATAATCATTTGAAGATAAATGACAACACCATTAGTATTCTCATTCATAACTTTGTGAGAAATATACATAGGAGAGTATTTGTTTCCGGACAAAGATTTGTTTCTATATTAGTAGATTATATAAAATTGATTTAAGATTGTTACATATAGGATTTCATTCCCAAGACAATCTACTAGCCTACTTATCCATATTCTATTCGAAATTCCTTTCCTGAGCTTAGAATTCACCCTAAACCCTATTGAAATTTAAAAGTCTGACCACTGAAATGAGCCCAAAAATCCATTTTATAGAATAAGGGAGCAACAAGCATTAAAGTCAATTACATTTACATTTCATTTCAAGATCATTTGCACCAGAATTTGAGACATCCCTAGTCGGTTACATGCAATCATCGAAGAAAATGGAAGAGTAAAATACCACGTTCCACATACCCTGCATGTAGACACACCAGCTCCTCAAAAGGAAAATTCGGTTGTAGCAGTAACATCCTTGTCCTTGTCGATCAAAGAAGATTCTCCACTATCAGCCCCAACAAAAACATGCATATAACCCAATGCTAGGAACTTTAGCACCTCTCCTATACATCGACTCGAAATATTTCCACATCAACACTAGAAACAAGAAATCACATGAATGATGAATAGGAAAATCTTGAAAAAAGGGCCATGGTGTCATCAAAAACAAAAATGGGGCATAGTCATCACTCTGAGTCATCAGCCTCAGAGGATGCTAGCCCACGCCTTGCTTGTGGTGGAACTGGAGGAACCGTCACCACCACCTCAGCAAAACCATCAGATGGTACCAGATAGAGGGGATAATAATCACCCTCCAAGTTAGTGTCACCCTCATTGTCTGGAGGGTTATCAAAAAACTCACCAGAAGAATTGAATCTTTGTGGATAAGCCTTATGATACTTGCACCTTTTCTTTGTCTTCTTTTCATACTCCACCAACTCCTTCCCTTTGACCTTGATTAATTCTTCTAAAACTATTCGGTTCCTCAAGTAGTAGTTGCTCCTGATACCATACTTCTTAATTTTTTTGTGTCCTCTTCTATTCTTTGGTGCATCAGGAGCTCCTTGCATATCAATTTCATCCTCATGATTATTCTTCTTAGACTTGAGCAAACTCAATCTCCTAGACCTTCGAACTGGCCTAACAGACTCTTCAGACTTATTCATCCTCCCAGAAGACATCTACCAATTATGTTCTTGGACTCAAACTCAATGCAAATTCTGAATGAGAAAAATAGCTATCTATCCCTCTTATAACGGGCCATGCAAGTGTGCCAACCATTAATTCTTCAAAGAAAGCTTATGCACACGAGCTGACAACAGTCTGCCTTGATCCTTTTAATCATAACCGTTGATCATGATTTAAAAGATAAATCAATGAGAAGATTACTATGCAACCATTTAAAATTAAGTTTTAATTGTTCTTTTAATTCTCCTTTAAATCAAAAAAACTCTGAGTGGATAAACATCTACTCTGTACTTTGCATCAATTAAAACTTTCTTGCCATAATTACCTGCTCACCCATAGGAATTATTTCACTTGTATTTCTTCTTGTCAAAAACAACGGGGATTGATCTTGATCCGATATAAAATATTGGTTCATACACTACGATGTTTTTTTTTCACCTTTTCCACACGTATCAATGGCTATCATGATTGACGACTGAAATCTCCAGCATGTGCCTTAAAGAAAAAAGCTGAAAATAGCGCAGTTTAGAAATAGTATCTTTTCGGCCAAATTTGGAAGTATTCCAAATTCATTAGAACCTAACAAATTCTTTGAGAAAGTCCACATGGCACTTGCCTGTCAAAAGATATAGGACTTAGGCAGGTCCCACACGGGATGGCAGGGAGTGGCCAGAAGTGAGCCACATCACCTTCTGTCGACCATCAATTTCATCCTCCACATAATAAGCTTTCATCTTCAAAAAACCCATCGAGCCCCACAAATTTATAGGTGTCACACCGCTCGCTAGCCCGTATGACTATCCTTTCTTACTACTACAAATGGACGAGGGTGCAAGGAAAATCCCCAAATGAGAACACGTGTTGCACTGCATACTATTGATCAATCTTCAAACAATACCCACTACCTTGTGAGGATTCAGGCCCCACCATAAAGTAGTACCATGTGCCCATCACCCGCTATTCCATGTGAATAAAATAATATGAAAAAAAGAAGATGGGCTTGCGAGGGATGATACAGATATGGCCACGTCTTCCATCAATCAACCGTTGATACTTCTTTGAAATGCGCCAATCATCTTTACCAAGGGGACTGGGTCCACCGTTATATGAGACACATGGTCGATGCCTGCCAGCCTGTGTGAATAAAATAAGAAGCAATAAACCAGCACGAGCATACATGGAATGGCTGAGATTGATTCCTTCGATCAGACGACCCATATGAATCTTTAATTTTGCACATGCCGCAAAATTTATTCATAAAAAAAGGGGGACATGACTAGGTGAACAAGGTGTTGACCCATAACAAAGGCTAAGGATTAAAAAAAAAAGATTAATCCTTCGACCATAAGAAAAATTAGCATTCAAAAGGATCCATGCAACCGACAAACCTAAGATCAGGGGCCGATAAAACAAGAACCTCAATGGCACAAGTGACAACTTAAGTGACAAGGAATGAGAAAGATAGGTCAATGTAATTTTAAAAAAATGACCAAGGGTTTATTTGATTTACAAACGAATTTTGGAAAGTTTTATGGATATAAAACCCTATCACAATGATGAGGACATGACCTTAAATCAGGCACAAAGGACCAAGCCAAAATTTCACATTTTTTTTAGGATGGAACCAAAATTTTGAGGGGTTCCATCACTAGTCAAGAGTGAATTCTTGAAGAGAATGGATCAGGGAAACAACAATATTTTGACTACAAATTTTATGGACTTTGTTGCACAAGCCTTCACACAATAAGAGAAAATCATTCAAGCAAGGGATACATGCATAAAACAACATGCGAAACTAATGGAATAATTCAGAATGATAGCCTACAATATCAATAAGTCTAATTTTTCAGAGTGGGCTAAGCTCTTGGCCTTCATAAGGAAATTTGTCCACTATGATTTAGTGCAAAAAGAGGTTGGAAATACTATAATAGAAGACAAATACTTAAAGTAGCTAAAAGACAAAATAAGCTACAAGATAAAATAGTTGCCAATTTTATATTAAGAAATATTGTACTTCATTGGGTGATCTGAAAAACCTAAGTTATAGTAAATCCGGGTCATTCATTGTAAATCAATCCTAGCCATTCATTTGGGTTTTGAAAAACTATAAATAGGGGCATCCTCTTATTTTCAAAGAGAGAGATGAGTTGTTGTAAAATAAATTTTGCAGCAATATATATAAGAAAGCATTGAAAGTTGGTGATTTCTTTGTGTTGCTCTTAATGTGTGCATGATTCAACCTCCATATGTTGTTTTAGTTTATTTTATCTATAGTTTAGTTCCATTTCCAGCCTGTTAGTTACTGAACAACTTTAATGGTGGCCATGTGTTATAGTATTTGATGTACTGACAGCTCATGTTTTTTGTACTCTATTGATGATAGATTACTATGCAAAGCTAGTCTAAGCTCATTTATTTACACCACTTAGATTCAACTATGTATGTGTATGCATTATGTATTCATGTCACAGTCTAAAAATTTGAAGCAAACCTTAGAAGATGGCACTGGCTTTGTGATACTGTAGATTACTCTTGGTTAAGCAAAACTTAGTTTTTGGGAAGTCTGTTTATTGTAATACTTTCCATTTTTGCTACTATTCATATTTATTAGAATTAGGATAACTCTCTAAACCTTCAATCTTTTGATTTTTCTTTTAAATCTGAGTTAAACATAAGTTTCTAGCATCACAACAATGTTATATCTGATGAACAAGATGAGTTTTAGATTGTTGTTCTAAATTTGCTGCCACTGTACACCATTTCTAGAATTTTGAAAATACATCACAGACCCATGAAATTCCATGCTTTGTGAACCATAAAGGCCCCTTGTGATTACTAGCAAATCACACATCAAAATTGAGCTATTTATGCACTGTCATGACCTAACATCCGAGAAACCTTGGGATGATTTTCTAAAACTTGTTTGTAGATTATTACCTTTCAAGAGAGATAAAACACTTTTATTATGTCTGTGTTGAGAAGTGAAAAAAACACCCATCAACACCAACCAAGAGAGAGCTACTTCTTTGAAGAATATACCTCCTTCAACGCAAGTTATCTTCTATGGGTTGGTCACGGAGGATCCAAACACCTTACTTTTTGATTTTGACATGCCATGTAGAAGTTATGACTATACCATGAATGCATGTAGGATAATTTTTTTTCCAACAACACTAAAGGATGATTCTCTAAGATGGTTCATGGGGTTGGGAAGAGATGTTCCCAATTGGAACACAATGAAGGAAAAATTCTTTGAAAAATACTAGAGTTATTGCAGAGTCATAGATAGAAAGAGGGATGACATATTTAGGATGTCACAAAAGGAAGATGAATTCTTGGAAGACTATGTAGAGATGTTTTAGTTTTTCCTTAAGAAATCCCACCAAAACATACTCTCTGATGTATCCTTAAAGTTGATATTCTTGAGAGGAGTAAATGAGGATAGTATGGATGCACTTAACCTCATAGGGGCAGGAGACATCTCACATGAACCTTTTGAGAAAATCTTCTAAGCATGTAGGAACTATTTACTGTCTTTCACCAAGAGGGTTAATGAAGCTAGGACATCTTCCATTAACAAATCAACCACTAGAGTCTGAAAGGTGGGGCTAAGCAATCTTCTCTCAAACATGAAGGAAGATATCATAAGTCACTTGGCTACACAATTAGATACCCTTCACACCAAGAAAAAGCAAGAGGAAGCAAAATCAACCCTTATAGAATACTTCCCACATTGTAGACAGAGAAATACTAATTGTAAGTGCAAGACAGTAGCAAGTATCTTTGAAGATAAGCAAGGGACATTAGAATTTCACGCATTGGAAGGTGAAGATGGTCAAGTGTTCTACATAGGTCAACACAAACCATGGTAGACAAGACAAGGTATGCCCCAAGATCCTTTGAGTTATAACATGTCATTTCTCAGTAGCAATGCAAATTTTTCTAGTTGGAACCCTCAATCTTGGGATAATATGCAAAATCAACAATGGCTAATGCCTCAATCCATCTGGAATAAACAATAGCAAAACATGTGACCACATAGAATTATAAAGGACCTAATTATAGTTCTTAGTGGGGTAAAAGCACAAAGTTGTGTCACACTTTTATCTAAATAAATAATTCTGCACGAAATATTTTTGGCCAGAAAAGTTTCGGCCAAATAGGTTTCGACCAAAACCACGTGGCCTATATGTGGCATACAGGGTTTCAGTCGAATAAGTTTTTATCCTGAATCCCAAAAAAATAAATTTTCCTTTTCCCACTTTGAAATTAGATTTTTTAATGTGCGAGGTTTCTATAGAAATGGTTTTGGGTGAAACCCTTTCTACCAAAACTATCTATGTGGCATCCTAATTGGCAACCAACTCAACTTTTTTCAGAATTTTCTACAACTTTCAACTTCAACTAAGTATTTCTTAAGTTAGAATGATTTTTCTACAAAAAGAAAAATACCCTTTTGTAGAGCTCAGAGTGGTGAATACAAATATGTAATTTTTTAAATATTTTGATTAGTTTTAGTATATTTTATTTTTAAAATAATGAAAGTAGGTTGTTAAAATTAAAAAAGAGGTTGATTAGAAATTTAAAAAAAATAGTAAAACATATTAATTTTTTTAAAAATATATGGAGCACAAGAGGAGAGTGTCTTCTTCAAAAGGGTATAATTTGTTTTTTGAAAATGATTAAAAGAATGGACAATAGTTGATGACCCGTGAAAACTGTCGAATTTTGACAAGTTTGACTTTAAAATGTTATTATGAGAAAAATATAAATCAAAATTTGAATTTATTTTCTATGCACAAGATATTGAAGTTACCTATTTGGAGAAAAAAAAATTAGGGAGAAATGATTTTGTTTTCACTTTATTTCTTGACGACCAATGAAGTCACTTTTTTTTTGAAATTTTCAACATTCCAAAATTTGTTCTTAAATTGATAAAAAAGTAATGAAAACAATTTTTTTTTTAAAATCTGAAAAATTATAGGAATAAAATTCATCCAAAGGTCTACATTTAATTAGTTTACATCATATTGAAATTCAAAACATAAAGACCACTTTTATGTGGTCGAAGTTGAGAACTTTTTTAGCTGTTGGTCGATTCCTTTATAAAGTGTGATACAGGTTTGTGCTTTTACCCAGTGGCCATCCCAACAAAATCAATGGAAACCTCAATGGTAAAGAGGTCAGTAGTGGAAAAATCAAAATCTTAAATATCAACAACCACAACACCAAGCCATAATGCTAAATCCTTCAACAACTACACCAAATCCACCAAGAGTATCTCAATTGACAAAATAACTTGCACCTAACCCAAATAATAAGCCAGTCCAACAAGATTATGCTAATGAAACCATGTAATACCTCACCTATAGGGTTGAATTGAGTGATGCACACATCATATCAAGGAAGGTATTAGTTGGGACTTCATCTCCTCTCATCACTAAATTGGTTGATGAGGAGCTCCTAGTTGAGCCCATAGACAAACAACCTAAGGAACCTAACTCAAATCAGGCTAATCCAATAACCATGAGTCCAAATCCTCCATTCCCTGAGTGATTAGTAGTCCAAAGACATCAATCACAAGCTGAAACTGATATGTTGGGACAACTCAAGAATATTTGCATCAAAATACCCCTCGTCCAATCTATTAAGGAAGTGCCTATCAATAATAAAATAGTGTGAGAGCTATGGCTCAAAAAGACAAGCAAGAAGTGAAAGGACCCTTAGATTGTATATGTCTTAGGACGACTTGTAGACATTATATTTGGAAACATAACTATCCCCGAGTATGTAGATCTTGGGAGCTCTGTAGTGGATGTCAAAATAAATGGAATTCTCATAAAGAATACCTTAATTGACTTAGGAGAAACCATTAATGTAATGGCCAAAGAATCCATGAAAGTATTATAGTTAATGGAGCTCAAACCTACACCTAGTGTGCTACAGTTGGCAGATAGGTCCGCAATTAAACCCGAGGGAATAATTGAAGACTTGGTAATAATACTAGAATCATGGGAGCACCCTACAGACTTTATGGTATTGCAACTTAAAGCCAATCTTGCGAGATATCAGGGAGACCTTGGTTGGAAACAACAGATGCCTTCATAGGTTGTAGGTCTAGAAATATGATCATTTCCAATGGGAATGTGACCAAGAAATTAGTTCTTTATCCACCAGTACAACCACATGCAAACCTAGACCAAACTATCTAGCCTACCCTAGATGAGGAAGATCAGTACTCCTTACAAAATCTAATGACTATTGAGCATAGCCCCTTACTAGAAAACCAAGATGAAGATGAATTGATTGCAAAAATCATGCAAAACAACTATGGTAGGGACTCACAACAACATGATTGTCTAACAAGTCTACAAGATCCTCTGAAGAATATAATCCTTGCCAATTCATCTGAGTTAGTTTAAAAAAAAATTCATACTTTGTTACCACATCATTGTATTCCAGACATAGGACTTTACATTTCATTTGTTCAAACATCATCCTTGACTTTATAGATTATGTTGGCCAAAATATTGAATGTAAATAGTCAACTGACCGTTCCACATTGGACCTCACTGTTGACTGTGTTGAAGGCACATGCAACAACATTTGCATGGGATTATCATGACATGAAGGGGATAGACCCAAACTTGTGCATGCATAAGATTTACATTAATGATGGTTTCAATCCAGTTAGACAACCCCAAAGGATAATGAACCTTACAGTTCGAGACAATGTCAAATTAAAATTACAAAAACTGCTAGATGCAGGATTTATCTATACTATCTTTGATAGTCAATGGATGTCTCCACTAGTAATTATACCTAAGAAAGGAGGGAAATGGAGAGTTTATGTAGACTACTATGAGTTGAATTTTTCAATAAAGAAAGACCACTTTACACTTCTATTCATCAACAAAGTACTTGATTCATTAGCAAGAAAGAAGTACTTTTCCTTTTTGGATGGATTTAGTAGCTATAATCAAATTAAGATAGCCCTAGAAGACCAAGACATGAAAAATTTCACATGCCCTTGGGGTACATATACTTATTATGTCTTTCCATTTGGGCTATGTGATGCACTAACCACCTTCCAGAGGGCAGTACTGAGCATATTCTCAGACTTTGCACATGATTCCATGGGGTTTTACATGGATGATTTCACAACTGATAGGAATACCTATGATGAAGCACTTGAAAATCTAGAGGTCCTAAAGAGATGTCACTATCATAACATGTCCCTTAGTCATGAGAATTGCTTCATTATGATGACTGATGGAATTATTTTACGATATTTTGTGTCCAATGAAGGAATTCAAGTAGACCCCAACAAAATTTAGGTCATATAAATACTCCTTGTGCCAAAAAACTAAAAGGATATTAGAAGTTTTCTTGTCCATGATGGCTATTATAGAATATTCATACAATATTTTAGCAAGATTACAACACCACTATTTATCCTATAATCCAAGGATGTACAACGTTTGAATGGACAACTACTTGTCAACACTCCTTTGTAGCCTTTGAGGCAACATTAACCAAGACTCCTATTTTGAGAGGACCAAACTAGAATATACCCTTCCACATCCATACAAATGCTTCTGATTTTTCAATAAGGGTTGTGCTAGGACAAAAGGATGGGAACCTTGAGTATGATATTTTCTATATCAGTAAAAATCTTCAAGGGGCAGAACTCAACTATACAGTGATTGAAAAGGAGATGTTAGCAATGGTTTATGCAATAATTAAATTAAAACATTACATTATAGGGTATTCAATGTTCATACACACTAATCATACAATAGTAAGGTATCTCTTGAACAAACCAATGGTTGGTGGTAGGCTTGTCAGGTGGTTACTATTACTTCAGGAATTTGACATTACCATTGTGGATAAGTCAGGTAAGGCAAATGTTGTGACCGATTTTCTATCAAGACTACCAACCAAATCAAAAGATGTTATTGATGACTCATTCCCAGATGAGTATTTATTTACTCTATCTTTGCATACATCTTGGTATGTAGATATTTCCAACTATCTTGTAGCAGGAAAGAAACCACCCCATTTCTCACCAAGGGAGAAGATACATTTAGTTTAGAAAAGTTTTCTCTACTCATAGATAGTTGGATACTTATTCTACATAGGCCCAAACAACATCATGAGAAGATGCATCTAAGAAGATGAGGTATATGATATCCTTAAAGCATGCCATGATGAACCCTGTAGGGAACACTTTGTAGCAAAGAGGATAGCTCTTTTTTGACTACCGATTATTATTGGACAACTCTTCATAAAGATGTGTAGTAAAATATATCAGGAGCTATGATAGATGTCAAATAATGGGAAGGTGAACAAAAATAGATGAAATTCCATTACAAAAACAACTAGCAATAGCACCATTTGACAAATGGGGATTAGACTTTATTGGCCCCATATCACCAACATCAAACAACAAAGAATACATATTGGTCTACACATATTACCTTACTAAATGGGTAGAGGTTAAGGCTTTATAGTTTGCAAGAGATGGGGATGTGGAAAAGTTTCTCTATGAAGACATATTCATAAGATATGGTGTTCCTAGAGAAATTTTAACAAACCAAGGACCCCAGTTTACATCAAATTTGATCTTTAAATTAGTTCAAGAATATGAGATCAGACACACAAACTCCACACCTTATCACCCTCAAGAGAATAGGCAAGTGGAATTCACTAATAGGGAAATTAAAAACATTCTCACAAAGATAGTGCAACTTCATAGGAAGGATTGGGCAACCAAGTTACTTGAGGCAGTTTGGGCTTACAAAACATCTTAAAAGATAACCATGAGCTTTACACCATATGAACTAGTGTATGGTAAAAATATAATACTCCATATAGAATTTGAGTATAAAACGCTAAGGGCAATAGTCAAATTGGGCAGCACAGTAGAAGAGAGTGTATAAATTGAATGCATTGGATGAAATAATAATGGAAGCCATACACCACATTAAATTTATCCAAAATCAAAGGATCCATTAGTATGAATAGTTTATTAAGACAAAGGAATTCAATGTAGGTGATTGGGCTCTACTTTATTACTCCAGATATAAAGATTACAAAGGGAAATTGCAAACCAAATGGCTTGGTCCATATGAGATAAAGAAAATATTTTTGAATGTAGCGGTTCAACTATTGAAAATTGATAAAGTAAGGTTCTCATTTCTATTCAGTGGTCATAGGTTGAAGCTTTATAAGAAACCATTGTAGAAGGATGACTTCCTTCTTACATTACAACAATAGTTTTAACCTAACATAGAAAATTCAACAACAAATCAATGAGTTATACAAATGTATCAATAGACAAGCTATACAACTCACCCAATGATGTTCCACAAGTATAATTTTATCACATTCACACAATGCACAAGTGAAAATCAATAATATTCATTTATTCAAACAATAAGCAGATGCAGAAGGGACCTGCAACAACACAAACCAAATGAGCAATCACACAGGGACCTGTTGTTACATGCACATGTAGCATCATCATATCCATCACAATATACGTCCATTCATATTGAATTTGCATCATATTTTTTACACATGTAGTCATATACATGTATGCTTTATTACATACAACCAATTCCATCACATCACATTTTCATTTCTACCATACCCCACACTAACTATCACTTCACCCAAAGAATACTAGGCACAACCTTTTGTTTTCATCCATCACTCCATCCAATTCTCATGTGTCACAAATACACTACATATCATAACTGCAAGCAACTCATATATATCATGAAAAGTCTTCGAAATTCGCTTGCATGGTGCAATTCAACTTCTACACACAAGCTACAAATCAATTCAAATAATAACTCCAGGTACACTTTGGCTTAGAAATCATGATTATTATTTAAGCTTACTGATTTTATGAATATTTTTTGTTCACTCAAGCATGTGAAATAACATATTTTAAATTTCCACTACTTTCTATTTATCTCTGCCCTATCCATACAAGCTAAGTGAGGACACTTAGCAGGCTTATTTGGGGAGAGGGTATTCATTATTCCTCAGTTTTTTGTCATTAAATTTTTTTTTTGTTCTATTTTCCACCATCACCAAGAAACAAAGAGCTTAGAATAAGAATTAAGAGGTGTATTTGGGTGTTATAGCATACAATAGAGCACAAGCAGTGTAATTGGGGTGACATCATACATAGGGAACCAACAACACATAACTAACTACTAGATGACATGCAATGTTTGCCCATTTTTCCAACAAACTAGTTGGTTACAATATTTTTTGAGACTCATGGAATTTAATGAGGTAATGATCCAACAATTTGTAGCCACATTACAGAATGATAAGGAAATTGTTAGGGGTTTAAGGGTGGATGCCTCAAAAGTAGTTATAGCTGAAGAATTTGTATTAACAAAGATAGGAGAGGAGTTTCTAGTTAGGGCAGATGCCATTGCAACAAGAAATGAATTCTCCCTACTAGGAGAAAACCTGGATTCTTCTTCACAAGGTACTAAATGATTGTCTTTATCTTGTCTTTAGGCTTAAGTTGCTTCTCATATAGTTAAGTACTTGACATGTGATGAGAGACAATCATTGCTATTTACAGTTCATTTGAAACTATTAAGTCCTTTGAATACAAGAGAAAAAGAAACAACTCAACATTGTCTCATTTTTGCTTAGTTACATTGTCAGTAAAGAGGAGTATTAAGGCTCAATCCCAAAATGTTTCTTGGGAAAAATTTCTTAATTGTAGCAATATCAACAATATCCTTCAAATTATTGATGAGGGAAACAAAGGCCAAGAACAAATAATAGAAGAGCCTACTATTGGTCTTGAGGAAGAAATGCCCTATGATTCCCTTGATGCAACGCTTACTCGTAGCACAAAGGAACCGGAAGAGGAGGGTTTTTTCACGAAAACCAATTTGTAGTCTTTGATGAGCAACCCACAAAAATAGGCAATCAGAAAACCCCTCTTTCTAAGAGGCCACCAAGAGGTAAAAAGAGAAATGGTGAAGCATCTACCTCTACACTTGTAAAGGGGTAGAAGAAAGGAAAGAAATCAAAGAAAGGGAAGAGTATGGATTCTACCTCTGCACCCACAAGGGAGTAGAAGAAGCCCACACAATATAAGAGGTGATCAAAATTACTAAAGAAGAAGGGGGCCATGAGAGGATCAATTAAAAAGAAAAAAGAATATGTTGTAATAGAATAAACAAAGGAAAAGCAGTAAGAAGATGTTGTGATGGTAGAAACAAATAAAAATTCAAAAGGGAATACCCTTGATCGTGAAACAAAAACAGATAAAAATTCATAGGGGAATGCCCCTAGTGATGAAATAAAACCACCAATTGTGCAACCAACATATTTTTCTAGCACTTCTTAATCAAATTTATAAGGTATTTTTGTAGCTAAGAAGAAAAGGAATAGGTCTCCAAAAATCCCTATTTCAAAGGATTGTGAATACACAAGTGCAATGGGAGATGAACAATTTTTGGAAAAACATGAATAAATAAATATAGTAAGGAATTGCAAGAAGCAATAAAAATAATAAATCAATTAGAAGAATTATTAAAGGCACGTCAACAAAAGGATAGTGAGAGGGATTCCAGGATTAAAGAATTGGAGAAGCTCTATAAGTTTGAGTATGGGTCAAAATTGCAGGTTTTGGAACAACTTGCTATGGTAGAAGCATAAGGGAAGGAACCAGTATCCCAAGGCCCAATTCCTCATATCAAAACCTCCACTGGACCAACTATGGTGTCTCTAGGTGTGGAGCTTTGGAAAAGAAAAATGAAATGATTTCCAATCACACCAAGGAATTGGAGAAACAAGAAATCTAAGTGAAAATATTAAAGGTGAAAATTGAAGAGATAACAGACAAAACTACACAATTATTGAAGTGCAGGTCACCTGCTAGGGTTTATGATCTATTTATGCAAGATTTTTTTTCATGTTTTTAGTTTATAAAATTAACTAGTGATCTTCCTATAACAATTGAAATGGAGGAAAATAGGTGATGGTGAAATGGGTTGATTGAATATATGATGCACCTATCTTCCTTGTTTCATTAGGAAAAAGAGATCCCCAAAGGTAGGATTGACTTTCAACCCTTAGGTGAGTCAACCCTATTGGAGATCTTTGTTGTTTTTCCTTATGACAAAAAGGGGTAAATATGATTGAAATGCACTTTTGGGAAAAAAACTAAAGGTGCTTAATGAACTTAATTATGTAATGTGAAACTTGAATCATCAATTTAAAGCATAACATAATCAAAAACAACATATTTTTGATAGACTTGAGAAGGGTAAGTTGATGTGTACCAGTCACTAAAAGTTGTTGTTGAGTGTCCTCCTAGGACAGATTCGCCCTAGGGCGAATGGGTCTTGCTACAGGGATCTAAAATCTGATTTCACGGTGCTTTGCTCTTGGATATGCACTCTCGATTCCTCTAGATCTCACTGTTACAAAGTCAGAAATGAATTATGCAAGTAAGATTATATGTCTTGACAACTTTGATGACAACTTTGACAACTTTGCAAAATTGCACTTTTGAGCCAATTTCACTCCTTCACCTATAAATTTGCAAACACACAAAGAGGAGAAAAAATATTTATTTTTGGTGTATGTAACAAACTAAAACTTAGCAATTAATAAAAGTGCAACATTTAATTCTGATATAAAATTGCATAAACTAAAATGCCAGAATAAACTGATATAGAACAATAGTATTTTTGTTACAAAAAAGAAAGAGCACGAACTTTAAGCCGATTCAAATTGAAATGCATGAAAGATTACTAAAAGGAAAAACTTTTAGAGTAAGTAACCATTACAAAGATACAAAGAGTTTGAGATTACAACTTTCCTTGAAACCGCCTATTCCTTCTGGAACTTTATTCAACCTTTATTGTTGAAATTGAGGAGGAGGAAAAATATCATCAGGGTTCTTTTTCGCCCATCCATGAACTTACTAGTCGCCCGTACCATTTCCTAATAGAAAGGCTTGGCCCTTCACAGAGAAGTAATGGAAAGAGATTCTAATGTTATTTGAGATTGGTGTTTGACCCTACACAATCCCTAGTTGGTCATACACTATAGGTAGCTTCTAACTAGTATGATCTCTGACTGGGGTGCATATCTGGGCAAAAATTGACTAACACAACAGGTAGTAGCATCACCTTGGCCAACGTTTTAAAATAATTGCAACACGCCATAGAGAAGTCATGTAGTCAAGTTTGTCACCCTACTTGGCAAGAAATCATATAATGAAATTTTAACCTTCATGTCTTTCTCTTATGCTATTGCATATTGACTCATGAGGGAATCGTTAAGCTGACATGATTAGACTAGGTTGCTCAATATTTTGTTAATTCATATTAAAGAATTCAATTTGAAAGACTATAGTTTCTTATCTAAGGGTTCATAGAAATAACCATGACGTGTTTGCAAGAAATCTAAAATCAACATTCAACAAAAAAGAATTTAATCCTCTCAAATAAGATAGCTTCTCTTTTTCTAGAAAAGCTAAACTCCAACTCAGATTGCTAACTTTTTGAAAAGATTTGCCAAGGTTGGATTTGAAGTCTTCCATTTATTGGAACTAAGGGGTCATTATATCTATATTCCAAGAACTTGCAATTATTCTTGTGCAACATAGAGGAGTTTAGGAAATCAAATAAAGAGTCGTTCTTGAAGAAGAATACAATATATCTACTCTCAAGATGACTTGTAAATTCATCACAAATGCTACACAACTACGTAAAGAACTTAGCAAAAATCAAATAAAGATTCACATGTATGATAAAACTTTCAACCATTTCTTCCTGTAATTGGTTTCTTTAACCTTTCATAATATTTCATTCACATTGTATAGTTGTGTATGCAACATATCGGTTTCCAAGTGGAATTAATTCCCTCTTCTATAAGGTGCAGACTCATAAAGTATTAACGAAAAAAGGCAATATTATCGTCAAATAGAATATGCTAAGGACACGTCACAATTGGCTCAAAAACTTAACAGAACCTTTTATAGACATAGACATGATCGCATTATCTCTGGTTAAGCAAACCAACAGTTCTCTTTCAGATTGTGTAGTCATGCAAGCGACTTATCGAGCTTTGATAAAACATTTACACACACTACATAACATAGAAAGATATTTCCACAGGCTCAAGTAAATGACATGTCTATTTTTAGACTTGGCACGATAAGTGCTCTTGCTCTTTTCTTTAGATTACAGCTCTGGTCACTGCGATTAGAACCCTCAAGTCACTATGAATTTTGATCTTAGATTACTTCTACGAGTATAGAATGTAGCCAATACTGGCTTATGACACTGCTTCAGTCGAGTTCCAGTGGTTCTGGTTCTATCTCCATTATCTCAATTCAAACTAGCTTTCATAACCCCTCTTAAAAATAAGCGATATTAGTATCTTAAAACCTTTCTTTCGAATGCCCCATCGATTGCCAAGAAATGGTTGTAAGGATAGACACACGATCTCCCAATAATAATGGTTAACTCGATTATAACTCTCCCCACGTTTGTGTATTGGAGCATATGGTTACGTGGTGGATGAGGTGGAATTCGTTTGAGCAAGAAGTGTGGACCCTCCTTACTACCGCTATTCTCCACAATACAAAATGCATTTAAAAGAAACCCGATCTTGATCTTTCGATATAATATTACAATTTATTTTATCATGGCTTAACATTACCCAAGAGCAATTTAACAAAGAGAGAATAGCCACTGATGTGAAAATCGGCTCCCTAATACAGCCCACGATATAATGGTTTATTTTCATATTGATATGAAAATAAGGCATTAGTATTTACATAAGAAATGCCTTTAAAATATAATTTACTCACCCCCTATAATGTATAAAGATTATTCTTTTAATTATTAATAATAAGAACATTTGATGATTGTTCTTTAGATAAAAACATTATTAGTAATTTCTTCCATTTTCTTTAATATAAATACGTTTTTGAAATTATCAATAGATGTAAAGTTTAATTCTTTTATATTTGATCCATTAATTAAATATTTTTGAGAGCCATTTAAATGTTCACGAAAAGTCAATCGAAAATTCAAAAGAAATAACAAGGTGATGCTACTTGACCAACAACATAGGTTAGGTGATCCTAACACCTAGGGTCGACCTTGTGGTTTACTAGACAACTTTGAACTTGTAGTTCCAATCCCTACTCAAATGGCAGTCACAACTTTTTAGGCTGGGTTTTAGATGGCAATAGACTTCTCTTCCATTACCCCTCATACCTGATGATACTTTTCCTTCCTCCTCGGAGGTGATATTTCCTGCAACCACTAGGTCAAAAACAAGTAGTTAGTTCGATATCTCATTACATCTTTGCATCTGCATCTATGTAAACATGAAAAAAATTATCAAATGAACTTAATTAAACTAATTATATATACATTGTATATCTTCATTCAACAAGCTAATTAATGACATATATGCATATTCATGCTTGAGAAACGACATCAAGATACTAGAGCACAATTCTAGAATATCTATGGCACAACATCAAAATAGCTAGGACACAACATCAAAATAGTTAGGGCACAACATCAAAATAGATAGGGCACAAGTGGGATGTAATAGTGTATAAGGGTTTGCCTTGGTCAAACCCTATTTTTGTAATTAAATCTTGATAATGAAATGGAATCCTAAATGGAAGGAATGATGAATGAACACTAGCTTGTTGCAACTCACCAAACCTTTTAATGGTTTCCCTTGGAGTCCACTGAAGTCTAACACATCACTCCAAGGATTGGATCTTGAATGAAATTGCTTGATTGGATGATTGATTTGACACTTGATTTGATGCTTGAAAATTTGAAACCTACATCACAATGTTAGCTCCAAAAACATGCATGAATGCAAATAAATTTGACATGATGCTTGAGATCTTGAATGGTAATGTAGAAGATTGATAAATTTGCTCTTGAATGCTCTTGACAATAATATTTTCTCTTCTAAAATTTTCCTTCTTTCTAGCTCTCTTGAATTGATAAAATAACTATGTATTTATAGGTGATTTTCTAATTTCTCAACAATTAAAATTCAAAGGCTAAAAATTTGCAACTTGAATTGGGATCATTAAAATACTACCAAAAACATATTTTAAATTGGGTTCTAGAATCTAAATGGGACCCATTCGCCCTTGGGAAAATGGGTTCTAGGACCTAAATCCAGGACACACAATTTTCAATGTGTTCAATTTGATGTTTACAATTGTTTAATGTAGGTTTTCCTTTTGGAAAATGAAATTAATCAAACTTTTAAATGCATAATTGGGTCAATTAGAGGCTTAATTAAGCCCAATTAATTAAGGGGAGAAATTTTTTTTGGTGAAATGTAAAGGATTAAATTTCCTATCACTACATTTATCCCCCACTTTAGTGAGAGGATGAGCTCTACGCTCAAACTCACACTAAAGTAGGCAAATAAGTGTCAAGAGGGTTCCAAGTATACAAATGTTATTGAGATGGGATAAAAAAGATCAAAGAGGTGGTCAAGCCCCCAAGATCAAGGTACCATGGTAAACCAACATAAGTACAAAGGAACACACATATATGTATGATATACATCATCAAGAAAAGATACACAAACATACAATGTCAAAATTAATGCAAAGAGGAAAGAAAGATGGACTAGTAAGTTGCATTATGCCACGTCCATCAAATACACTCATAAGGATGTATAATTAATTATGAAACACGCGGCTCCACAGGAAAGAAAGTTGTGTTATGCTCAGTGGCCATACAAACATGCTCACAAGGGCTAGTGTAATCAGATATACACTAGGTGAGTCCCCGAGACAAATATGAGAAACACACACTAGGTTTACAAGGTGTGATCCCACAAAACAAGTGGTGACGGGAAAGTCATGCTAGGTCTACAAGCTCCCATACATAAACCATACCAAAATTTATACTCCCAGATAACTTTGATAAGGCACCACAATGTGATCAATATGCTATGCTAATGTTACACTAAATTCAACTTATATGAACAAAGTGAAGCAAAAAATGTCAAAATTTTAATGCCAAAATTAAATAGTGTCAATAAAATAATGTCAATGCAATGGTCACACTTCCTAGGAGATGTATGCTATCATCACTAAGAAGGGAACATGCAAACAATGAATGGGGGACAATATGCCCCCCACTTAAAATGTTTACTTGCTATGTTGGTATTTTAAGTAGAAAGAGAGGATCCATGGAAAGAATGCACACCTCCCAAAACTAGTTATCCTTGGCCCCCAATCATAGAGACAAATACAACCACTGGGAACTATCATGTTGTTGCCAAGAGAAATATGGTTGCACCTAATATTGTACCACCATGAATGACAATGAGAAAGACACATAAAAATACCAACACCACATAGTGATGAGCAACATGATAGGATGAAAATCATTATCAATTAGAGGAAATAGGTGCATCAACACAAGGAAGAGCACCACAATCCTTAAGTTGTTGATTTTTATTACTCAAAGCCTTACATTCATTAGTAGAGTGCCCATGTACTCAATGATATACACAAAATTAACTCTTATTATATAATTTATTTCATGTTCTTGGAGGGAGAGATATCAAGCAGGCTTGGAGAAGCCTCGACAAGGTACTCTCTTGATCAATAGTAGAATATGTTCCTTTCTTTTGTGACAAAGATATTTCTTTCTTAGTACAAGGTGTCATACATACACAAGACTCTCTAGATTGTGAGATTTTGTACTCTCCTATAAAGGAGGGTGTAAAATCTAGTGAAACCCAATCATTACTAAGATGATTTTGAAGGTGTCCTAGGAGTGTTTTGCATGATGACATTGATACTAAGTGAAGGTTTATTTTATTCTTTCGTTTCTTTCGAGGGACAATAACCAAGACCAATAGTTTTTTCTTTTGTGTTAGGCTCTATAGGGATACAAATACTTTTTTCTCTGGCACTACATCCTTTTCCATTATAGCCAAGTTGTTTCAAAAGCTCATAACCTCTTCCATAAATTTTTTCCATTTCTTTTGGATTTGGTGGTTTCTCATGATCACACTCTTCATATGTGGCTGCGTAATTATTATTTTCCTCTTCTTTGCTAAAAGTTGTGGACTCACATTCTTTTAATCACTCAACTCGTGTTTATACTATGGTGGCTTCTTTCTCTTTCTTGATTTATGTGTAATCTTGTATTCTCCCATGAATATAGGTGTAAAATTTAATGAACCCCAATCATCATCTAATATCTTTGTGACTTCTTCAATATTCTTCTCTTTTTCTTCCTTTTGTACGGGTTCTACTTTTGTAGTTGGTGTCAATGTTTTCAAAGGAATTTCCTTGTCTTTCTTAGTGTGCAAAGAACTTTTTGTTTGAGGGTCAACCTTAATTATATAAAACTTGTTGTTATAGAAATACTTCATTAAATGATAAAGAGTTGAAGATACCCCATTCATTTCATGGATCCATGGTCTACCAAAAATAATATTGTATGAGAGATCTTGAGGAATGACATGGATAGGAGTTTGCAATGTGACCTTTCCAACTCTAATAGGAAATGTTATCACACCAAGTGTTTGTTTTCTCACATTATCAAATCCATGAATAGATAAAGAATCAAGTTCAATCATAGTCTTGTCCACCCCAATATTATCTAAAAGGTTTACACTACACACATTAAGAGTCGAACCATTGTCAATGAGTGTTCATTTTATCCCACGCTTATTAATGATAACCACTGCCATGAAAGCTTCATTTTGTTTTTGTGTTTTTGTGCAAGGGGGAATTGGAAAGATGGAAATACAACAATGAAATCAAATGAATGAAATAAAAACAAGATAAGAACCCAACCTACATCATGAAATGCGACTGCCATAGTTGTGAATTCAAACAATAAGATTAAATAATCAATTAAGAAACACAAATGAACTCAAAATGAATAGCCTTAGCATCCCATGTCAAAGTACATTTGTATTGATAATGGATGTTAGATTTTCTAGATCAATAAAGCCTCCATTGTGTAGAAAGCTTCAATGGTAGTAGTAATGGTGATCTCAAACACAAGAATGTGTTAAACGTGCTTCAATAGTCAATAGGACATGACCTCTCCACAAATTCTCCAGATTATTCAATTCATTTTTGAGAAGGAAGAAAATTGTTATATAGATTTTCAATTTTCAAATGAACGATTGAGAATCAACAATGAAAGATCATGATCAATGATTGAAAAAAACCATTGAGAGGAAATAGATTTACGAATTAACTCCTCTAATTGGTCCAATTAAGGATTTTAATTGAATAATTAGTGGGATTAGTTTGAATGATTCGTGGTATTGAATAAATTAGATTGAGTGTTTAATAAGATCGAAGAAATCAGGTTCAGTGTTTAGTGGGATTAGCATGATCGATGGGATTGGGAAATAAATTGAGAAATCAATGGTCACGATTTATTCAATCAAGATATGTGAGGATGTATTAATTAATGTTTGAGAGGAACATGCAAGTTGTATTTGACTTTAATAAATAAAGGTATATTTGTTTATTTGACTATGTTGAGTGATTTAGGGGAAATTGAATAATTGATTTAATTATTCAAATTTGGAGAAGGAAAAGTGGCTTAATTAAATTATTAATGATAACAATTTAATTAACTTAGATGAATAAGATATGTTAGTGACATAATTAAATAATTTGTGTTCGTTTAATTAATCAAGAGGAATAAGAAATAATTAAATAAATAGGATTTATTTATTTAATCAAGAAGATTAAATGAAATGAATTAATTAAATAACATAAAGTCATTTAATTAATAGTGGAAATATGATTTTAGACAATAATTTAAATAATTGAATATTATTTAATCATTAGGAAAAGATGAATATTAGTATTAAAATGCTAGTTCGCGGGCTAGGACAATTTTAGGTATTTATATTTTGTCCCTCTTTGATACAATGCAATTTTGAGCGTTGTGTCAAAGAAAATTCAAAAATTCTTGCTCAAGAATTGCCTTGGTATGCCCCGATGATGACTGGATAGCATGGTGCCCCCTCGAGAAATTTGGTGAAAATTCTGGATAATGAGCCAATTTTTTCGACAAGCTAATGTGATGCATTTAAGTGCAAGGACTGACAAAAGAAATGTTGACTAGAAGAAAATATTAGTAAGATTTAGAAGATAGAAGAAATTGGATGATTGATGATATGCATTCTACATCACTGTTACTACCACCTTTTTTCTTTCATGGAGGACTAAGTACTTTTTTAGCAATCCTTATTGATATAGCAGATAGACATGATGCACCTAGGTATTAATGACCAAGGTGGTTTTACATATATTGTGTGGAATTTGACTCTACAAACAAGGAGTATTCTTGCTCATACCAAACATACATAAACCCTGTTAGAGTGTTTA
Organism: Sequoiadendron giganteum; assembly: GCA_007115665.2. Taxonomy (NCBI): domain Eukaryota; kingdom Viridiplantae; phylum Streptophyta; class Pinopsida; order Cupressales; family Cupressaceae; genus Sequoiadendron; species Sequoiadendron giganteum. The sequence continues at coordinate 387,506,107 of CM021106.1, forward strand.
GAGTAGTTACATAGAAAGGTATGGAGTACCTAATATGCAAGGCCCTTGAGTTGCTTGAAATGACTTCCACACACACAAGGTAAGTATTTTCCATGGTAGTATTGCAAAAATATCCAACAAACAGAGCAAACAAAAATCAATGGTCAATTCCTCATTCCTTCTTCTCTAAATCCTTAATGGACATCCTCAAGAGATCTTGGGAATGAGATAATAAGATAAATAAAAAATATAAGATCATAAAAAGATAAACAATGTTACTGTATCACTTGTCATAGATGTTTGATGTTTTAAATGTTATCTATCGATGTTGTCTATTGTAGGAAGGATTTATCCACTAAGGCATACATCAAGATGTTGATGATGAATTATTGATAGGTAGGTAGTTTAACACTTAGGCATTATTTTAGTTTGATGATGATCAAGTCTTTGCATTCTTGTGCTTGGAATTTTTGGATTCTGTCATTTGCTTTATTTGTTGATTACATTGTCAAAGGTTGAAGGTTATGATTGTTTATTATGTATGGAAAGTTTATTGCTGATAAGTGACAATGGAGATAGGACTTTGAGGTTTGATAAATTATTTGATGTTGTTTTTGTTGTTTTTCAGGAGATTTAGAGATAATTAGGGGGACCTAAAGGGACTAACCTAGTGCCTCGAGGGCTGATCGATGATGGCCTTTCCTACGTGACAAACACAAAGACATCGTAGTTCAACTATATTTAGTGACACTATTTTTGGAGTTTTCTAATTCTTTACAAATATTTTTTTAGATTTTGAAAGGATATTTGAATGTTTTTTGATTTTTTTTTTGCTTTTTTGCTTGGGATATTCTAATATTCTTAGGTTTAGAACTTCTTGAGATGATTACTGTTAAGAGGTTCAACTAGAGGTTCTCCTTTTAGCGTAGCCAAATGGCATGCTCTAGAACCATAGCTTGTTGTAATGATATAGGGATCTAGCCAGTTTGGTTCAAACTTACCTTTCCCATCTTGATTCAGTTGGACCTTCTAATTTTCTTTTAAGACTAAGTCAACAACCTGAAAGTTCCTATTTTTTATTTTCTTATTGTAGCTTCGCTTGAGGCGATTTTGATAGCCTGTAGATGGTTTGGTGCGCTCAAGCATCTTTCATCTAGGAGTTCAAGTTCATTGAGTCTGGATACCCAATACTCTTCATTGCTCACAAGATCCTTCAATGATACTCTCAAGGATGGGATTTCAACCTCTATAGGTAGTACTACTTTTGATATGTAGACCAAGGAAAAGGAGTCACATTTGTAGATGTGTGGATGCTAGTTCTATATGCCCATAAGGCTGGGTTTAGTTGTAGATTCCAATTGTGGCCAACATCATTAATAGTTTTGTTTAGTATTTTCAAGATGGTCTTATTGGATGCTTCGGCTTGGTTGTTTCCTTTAGGATAATATGAGGTTGAAAATTGGTGTTGGATAGAGAATCTTGAGTAGAGCTCGTGGACATATTGATTCTTAAATGGAGTTCCATTATCTATTATAATGGTTTGTGGGATGCCATATCGATAGATCAAATAGTTAAGAATGAACTTAGCTATTTTTTTCCCTGTGATATAGGGTAAAGGAATAGCCTCTATCCACTTTTTAAAGTACTATGTAGCAGTGATGATGAATTTGTGTCCATTGGAAGAGGTCGGTGATATCTTTACTATTAGGTCCAGTCCCCTTTGATAGAAGGGCCATGGGGTAGTGATAGGACACAACCCTTGTGTCAGTGCATGTATAAGATCTCCATGTTGTTGGCATTGACAACACCTTTTGGAATAATAAACTGCTTCTTGCTCCATAGATGGCCAGTGGTACCCTGTTTGAAGTATCTTTTGGACTAGGTTAGGTCCACTAGAGTGAGATCCACAAACACCTTTGTGTACTTCTTGTAAGGTAGTTTTCACTTCTTCCACATTAAGACATCGAAGTAACATACCATAGAGACTTTGATAGTATAAGGTATCTCGTAGGATAGTGAATCAGAAAGTTTGGTGGATGGAGGTTTTCTTTTGATTGGACGTTAGATGGGGTGGTATGATTCCATGCTAGATATAAGAAAATGTGTCCTCATACCAAGGCAAGTCAGGATCAACAACATCACACACTAGTTCAAATTTTGGGATGTCGAATGATGGTATAAGCAATTGTTCTACCTGGAATTCATATCTAGGAGCGTTCTCAAGTATGTATAGAGTGAACTTATAGTAGCCATAACATCAACTGCTTTATTATTATCCCTTAGGATCTATTCAAAGATGACAACCATAAATTATTGCTTGAAACTATCTACCATTCTTTTGTATGGCACGAGCTTGTCATCTTTTGTTTGATATTCATTGTTGACCCACCTTATGACTAACTAAGAGTCACCATAGACATATAGTTCCCTAATTTTCCATTCCATGACCATTTTTATCCCAGTGATCAGTGATTTGTACTCGGCTATATTTTTTGTACATGGGAAGGCAATCCTATATGATTTTGGTATACTATCCCCTTGTGGTGTTAGAAATAAGATAACGACCCTTGAGCCATGTTGGGTATGGGATCCGTCAAAGTAATGGTCCAACGGGTTGATTGAGTTGTCATCAAGATGCTCTCATCTGGAAAATTTTCTATAGGTGGTTGATGGTATTCAATTGGTGCTTCAAGTAACTGATCTGCTATCACCTATCCTTTGATGGATTTTCTATCGACATATTCAATGTCAAATTTGCTAAGTATTATGAACCACTTAGCGATTCTTTATGTAAGTGTTTCCTTTGTGAAGATATATTTTAAGGGGTCTATCTTAGATATCAACTTGATTTGTCTGTTTAACATATAGTGCCTAATATTTTGTGTTGCAAAGACAACTAATAGGCATGCTCATTCAATGGGGGTATAGTTCAACTCATAGCCAACCAAGGTATGACTAATGTAGTAAACTTCTCATTCTTTATTCTAGTCATCAAGTTGTGCTAACAAAGCTCCCAAAGCTCCCAAAGTTGTTGGTGTTGTGGACACATATAGAATCATTACTTTATCCTAAATTGGAGGCATCGATACTAGGGGAGTAAGCAAATAGTCCTTTATGTGTTAAAATATTGATCACACCTTTCGTCCCTTTTGAATGTTACATCTTTATAGAGGAGGTGTGTGAACAAATAACATTTATCTACTAGTTGTGCAATGAACCTTCTGATAGATTGATGCTTGCCTTGTAGATTACATAACTGTTTTAATGTTCTTGGGGGAGGAATTTATAGGATAGCCTTGACATTAGCAAGATCCACCTTGATACCTCTTCTTCTTACAATGTAGCCTAGTAGTTTCCTAGATGTTACGCCAAATACATATTTCTTTAGATTTAGACGTAGGTTATATTCCTCTAGTCTATCAAATATCCTAGCTAAGTTCATGTCTTGTGACTAATTTAGCCAATAAATCATCTACATAATCCTCCATGGTGATGTGCAACATGTCATGGAAAATGGTATTCATCACTCTTTGATATGTGGCTCCTGTGTTATTCAAGTTGAATGGCATGACATTCTAGCAAAAATTTCCCCAAGCATAGGTAAAAGTTGTTTTGTGTTGATCTTCAGGGGCTATCTTTATCTGATTGTACCCAGAAAATTCATCCATTAATGAAAGCATTTCATGACCAGCAATTAGATCGACTATGATGCCAATGTTGGGGAGCGGAAATTCATAATTTAGGCATGCTTTGTTGATATATCTAAAGTACGTACAAATCTGTATGCCCCCAGTGGGTTTCGATACTAGTATGAGGTTGGATACCCACTCAGGATAGTATATGGGTCTAATGAATCCCACGTCCAATAGTTTCTAAAGCTCCACCTTAACTAATAGTGTTATCTATGGGTACATCTTGTGAAGCTTTTTCTTAACTGGTTTTGAAGCAGGGAATACAATCAAGTGGTGTACCACTGATGTTGTATCTAGCCCAGGCATATCTACATATGTCCAGGCGAAGTTGATCTTATGTTCCTTGATGAATTCCATGAAGTTGACCTTTTCCTCTGTATCCAAGGAATTTGTATTATACGTTACTTTAGGAGCCTCTATTGTTCCTACATTGATAGGTTCAGACCCTTCAACCAATGTTGCTAAATGTTCTTGATACTTTATAATGGGGAGATTGAATCCTCCATCTTCGGGTGCCTCAATGAGGTTTTCACCCTCATATATGTCCTTTATCTTTCCTTTTTCATGATTCGATAGAGCCACATTGTGGTTTTATATAGGGGATCTCATTTTTATTTTCACATTGTTCATTTCAATTTTACGACTGTAGGACACAATCTCCCCTCCAAAGTATTCTATTTGTTCTAGTTCTATGATAAAACCAACTTCATGATCTCCTTTATGGACACCCTGTTGAATTCCCATGAACTCTGCAATAGCTTTGTTGTTCTGGAATAGGTCCACAATAGGTGTGTGATGTTGTTGATCCCAATTGATCAACTATGGGTAATGTAAGGGTACTTTATCATTGTTATCAACAAAACTTATGGTGGATATGGATGGGGAAAAGGTAAGGATAGTAGAGTTATCCAAGTTCCAAATGGTATCTAAGTTGTAGTCACTAGAGGTGCAAGACTCCCATTCCCATTTGTTGGAGTTTGTTTCAATATGGTAGTCTTCAATTTTAGGTATGAAGGTGATGGTACTTATGCCAAAGTTTTCAAATAGGCTTGCGATTGTTAGGTAATTTTCCATAAGATGGTAGTTATTTGATGTCTTTTTGACAATAGAAGGAGCTACTTCCTAATAAGAGGTATTTTCAGTGTTTTGGGTAACCATGTCTATCGAACCATAGCCTAGTCCCATGTTCTTCTAATATAGTTCTATTATGATGGGTTCCCATATGCCTTGTTCATGTAGATCAAGGCCACCTTTTCTAGTGTATCCCATATTTCTCACTATCTGATAACTTTTATTGTTAAGATCTATAGGAATGGGATGTAGTTGTTCTTGTTCTTCATTTTCTTATTTATAGATCCATGATGAGAGGTACTCTTCGAATACTACTTCATCCTTCATGTCTCCCCAATTTGTGAAGATAGTGGGTTTAACCTCATATGTGACAACTTGAACATGCTTTATTTTCTTTGGTCGGTCATAGGATTTTGGTGACGAGGGAAGCTCCCCAATGCATAAGGATTGTTTGAAATGGTACTCTCCATAACCCTTATCAAGCACCTAGATCTTGAGTTCGGATTTAGGAGGATCGGTTGATATAGATGGAGTTGAGGTTGACGTGGATGTAGTTGTATATGTAGTTGAGATTGAAGCAAGTGATGATGGATCGACATAGGAAAATGAGTGGAATGATATATCATTGTTGGGTATTTCAAGGAGCATTTTGTATTTCTCCTCCAAGTTTGAGTAGTAATGGAATGGTTCGGGGTCAACGTATACTGTAACTTCCTTATTATTATAAGGAAATTTTAGGCATTGGTGAAAGGTTGAAGGGACCGCTTGCATTGCATGGATCCATGATCATCCCAAGAGAAGGTTATATGGAAACTCAAGATCCAGGTCTTGACAAGTTGTTCATGCTATTGTCAGCCCCACTTGGATGGGAAGTCTTATTGTGCCCTTAAAATTTCTCTCCATGTCATCATAAGCTCTTAGGGTGATACTCTTGTTCTCACCTATCATGTCATCAAAATATCCCAAATGCTTTACCATTTTTAGGGTACATATGTTTAAACATGCACCCCCATCTATTAGGACTCTCTTGATTTTTTTATGGACACAAACCTTGAGATATAAAGCTTGATTATGGAAGGATATTTGTGGAAGGTCTTTCTCAGAAAAGACCAGGTGATGGGTTGAAGTTATGGTACCAAACATGGATTGAAATTGATCAATGTTAAGGTCATTAGGTAATGAAGACTCAATGAGAGCTTTCTCCAGGATCTCTTTATGTGTTGCTGATAATTTTAAAAGCTCAATGATGGAGATCAATACGGTAGTTTTCTTTAGTTTTTCAATAATGCTATATTCAGTGGAAGGCTTGACGATGGCTTTGGTTGGAAGTGGGGCTCCTTGGATCATGAATTTTACTATTCAAGTGGTCACATTGCATTCAGGGATTTTTCATAGTATAGTCACAACATTGATATTTTGATCAACTTGGGAGATGGTTCCTACGATTTCATTGTAGGTGAAGTTGGATTTTCAGTAATCTTGACCTTTTCATTTATCATTTCCCCTAGAATGATTGGGGAGTGAATCCTTCCATATTCCCTTATTTCTATTACCAGAGGGTCTAGGATGATGTTCAATATCGACCTCTACTTTTTCTATTAAGTCTTATACAATTTTTTTAAGTCTCATAGAATTATTTGTTGTGTGACCCTTGATCTTGTGGAATTCACATCGATCGCTCTTGTTGTACCAAGGGGGTTTGAATTTTGGTTCATCGTAAGTTGTTTTATCAGGATTGAGAAGCCTGATAAGGTTCTTTTAGACCATTTTGTGCATAACTACCTCAAGAGTCTCTCCCAACAGAATGAATTTTCTCCTAAATTAATTATTTTTCCTTGATGACCCTCCTTGAATATCCTACCCTTGATTTGTTTTCTGATTATTTTTCTAGTTATTTTGAGAATATGTGAGATGATTATTTTGAGTGTTGTTTGGTGGGTAATTTTCTTGAGCTCTTTGGACGTTGTTCTATGGATTGCTAGGAGTTTATATGTTTCGTACGAATTTTGCATCTACCACTCCATCATTGGTAATGTTTTTATTATTTTCCCATATTTTGGTTTGTCATTAGAACTTGAATCTTGGTCTTTGTTGTTATATAGTTTAATGAATCCCCTTGTTATGAGAGCTCTTTCAATGAGTAAGCCATTTTCAATGGTTTCCTCAAAATTACTAGGGCACAATATGGTGAGTTGGTAACTAATGTCTGCTTGTATGTTGGTGACAAATATATCTATCAACTATTTCTCAAGAACGAGCCATTTACATTTGCTAGATTTATGTCTCCATCTATGTAGATATGAAGCAAATGATTCCCCTTGGCTTTGTTTAATTTTGTATAGATCGGGGATCGTCACATCTTGTTCTATGTTGTATGAGAAATGATTGACAAATTTGTCTGACAACTCATCGAATGTTTTGATATCAGGTGGTAGATGAGAAAACCACTCGATTGCAGCCCCATTTAGACTTTGTGGTAAAGGCCTCATTAGATAGGTATCATTGCACTGTAGATACATGCAAGCTACTGATAATTCTTGCACATGCTCTATTGGATCCCTTCTTCCCCTATATTTGTCAAATTTTGGTATTTCAAAGTTCTTGGGGAAAGGTATTATAAATAAGTTTTGATCAAAGAGATATGGACATATATCTTGTAGAGCATAGCTATTATTTGGTTTTCCTATTTGGATGTCTAATCCTTTGGTTGAGATTTTGTATTTGTAAGGTTACTTCATCACTAGGTGTGTTCACTTGGTAAGGAGAGACGTTGTAACCTTGTTTCCCCACAATGTTGCATGTATCGTATTGGTGGGTTTGTACATACAATGGCCCTTGGGCCATGTTGTGTTGTGGGTTTCTATGTTGATGGGGTCCTCGAGGACCAATGTGGGCATGTTGTGTATTGAGGGTATGATATTGTTGTTTTTGAGGTACATTGTGTTATTGTTGAGGTACGCTGTATTATTGTTGAGGTACGCTATGTTGTTGTTGAGGTATGTTATGTTGTTGTTGAGGTATGTTTTGTTGTTGTTGAGGTACACTATATTGTTTTTGAGGTATGTTGTGTTGTTGTTGAGGTATGCTATGTTGTTGTTGAGGTATGTTATGTTGTTGTTGAGGTAATTTGTATTGTTGTTGAGGTATGTTGTGTTGTTGTTGAGTTACATTATGTTGTTGTTGAGGTAGCTATATTGTTGTTGAGTTATGTCATGTTGTTTTTGGGGTATGTTGTGTTGTTGTTGAGGTACACTATGTTGTCGTTATGGTACACTATGTTGTTGTTGAGGTACATTATGTTGTTGTTGAGGTACGCTATATTGTTGTGATACACTATGTTGTCGTTATGGTACACTATGTTGTTGTTGAGGTACATTATGTTGTTGTTGAGGTACGCTATGTTGTTGTGATACACTATGTTGTTTTTGAGGTACACTATGGTGTTTTTGAGGTACACTATGTTGTGGGTAGGTTTGGTATTGTGATAGAGGTTGTGTTGTGGAAGATTGGGTGTTTGATTTTGTAGGTGTGTGTTTTGTTGTGGTTCTACATACGTTTGTTGTTGGGTATTGAAATTTGGTGGTGCTGAAACATATGTTTGATGTTGAAGGTTTGGGGTTGATGATGATCCATATTGATTTTCTGTGTTATGATCATAGTATTGTTGTTGAGGCATGTATTGCGTTTGGTTTTGAATATTTCCTTGGTACCTGACTTTATCTTGAGGTGGTTTTTGATACTTGTGTTGTGGGTTGTTAACATGTAGTTGTGTTTGCAAAGGGTTGTTGTCTTGTTAGTTCACTACATGTTGTTGTGGTTGTCCCATGTTTTTTCGTATTAGTATTGGTACCTTGTTGTTGGTTATTCCAAGATGTCTCATACATGTTGGGTCCCATTGTGTTAAAATTTTGTGGTGGCATGCTTTGATTTTTCAAGAGGTTTAGATTCTATTGAGTATGTTGGGCTACCACAACTTGTTCAATTTATGATGGGTGTCTATACAATGGGTTCTCCACATTTTGGGGAAAATATTGGTCATTGATGTGCACATTTGAGAATAACAGTGGTATCTTGGGGTCTACCATTGCTTTGGGTATTTTTTTTACCACTGATTGGTCTCCCAAAGGAATGAGGTTGGGATCTTTAAGAAATTCAACATTAAAGTCTATGGGCACCTTGGCCCCACTTTGTGCTAGCTTAAGGAAATATGTGTTATGATCCTTCCCAATCATCTTATCCATAAGTTTCTATAATTTTGGATCTTGGGATCACTCATAAAGTTCCTCATCAGTGATTTCATCATCACTATCATACTCCTCTATAATCATGTTCATAGGATTAGGAGGTTGATCTTGCTGACTAGCAAATCTATCTTGATGTTGAAGACATATGTCATCATCACTAGGTGGTTGAATTGGTTGTGCCTTAAAAGTTGGTTATTCTTTGGGGGTTGAATATGTCCTAGGAACATAACCCCATGATTGAGTTTCCTCATTGGTGGCGTTGGTGTTTGGTATACTAGTGCTGCTTTTATTGGCTTTCATCTTCTTTTTGTGTTGTGATCTTGTTGTAGTCATAAATGAACTCAAGAGACCTTGGTAAGTTCTAGATAACAACTTATGGAAATGGAATGATGTTGTGTTTTGAGATTTTGTTTCATAAAATGATGTACAAAGAGGGTGTGTGTCTACCTTTTGGACAAAGTTTGTTGGTTGTTTGCTATGGATTGATGTTGTGATAGTTGTACTATCAAGTATGGGGTCATATGGTAGGATTTTTCTACTCAACCTTATGATAAGGAGATAAACCGATTTTGGGTGTTGTTGGATAAACGAAGCTATGATGTTTGATTTGATGCTATTTTTAGAACACAATAGTTCCCAAGACTCAAATTACTATGTTTTAGAGGATATGGTGCTTGCTTCACTTGAACTAGCTATGAGGTTGTAAGTAAAGGTTTCTCTAAAAACACTAGCAATATAACGGTTTGATTTCTTGGGTTCAATTTATGTCAAAGACTAGGTTGATGTTTGGTTGTTTATTTGGTGATGTTGAAGGATGTTGCTAAGCTATGGTGCAAATGTTGTGTTGATGTTATGTCCAAAAATATGGTACTAACAAACCCTCAATAAACCAAGTCCAAAGTGAAGAATGGTGATGCTAGATTTTGATTGACATGTCCAATGAAATTCTCTGATAATTGAATGGAGTTAGACCAATGGATGAAAACCAGTTGTTTTGACCAATTCTAAGAAAAGTCTATAAGCAGGCCGATAGTGGTTCTATTTAAGGAAATAGCAGTAGGATTTTAGGTCAATAATGGTAATGTTTTGAGATAGTAGTGGCAAATTTTGATAGTAGAGACTATGTTTCATCAATTTCTAGTTCATTGATGGTAATTTGTTCTATAAGTTTGCAAATGTTGACTATGTTTGATTTGATGTTTTGGTGATCTATTTTGATGACAAGTGATGCATACAATAGATAATTTTAAATCCTAAGACAAATGATTAGACCGAAGATTATCAGTCAATACATCCTAAGGAATAAAGGTATGCTCTTCTCTGTAGGCTTACCTCACCCCCAAAGGAGTGATTTTAAATCAAATCTATAGAGGAAACAAATAGGATATATCAAGGAAATGTACCATCTTGATACTCCAGAATAAAGAAGATTAAATTTGAAGCCTTATGCCTCAACTATAAATCTAACGTGGTAAGTAACTTCTGGGAATGATGCTATTCTCGTGCACTACTTTGAAGAACATTTTGGAAAAATGGATGGGATTCTAAAACAAGGTGTTTAATGAAAATCGTGAGCATTATGACACATAGTTCATACGTAAGCCATTGAAGGCTTTAGTTTTTCTTGCACAACTGATTACATTCGTATGAGGATGAGGAGAATATGCTATTCTCGTCCAGATATAAGCTACTTTTTTTCAATTTCACAAAATTTATATAGCTCGTCGGTAAATGTTCTTTTAGGGTCGCTTATGAATTCTCCATTGCAGGATGTGTCTCATAGGCCGACCCTTATCCTAAAAAATGGGTGACCACAAAAAAGTGCAAAAGATCCCAAAGTGTTTCTCGTTACCAAGGATCATCAAAAGATAGGGTGAGAGGATACACACTTGGCTTGTCAATCATGGTGGAAACAATAGACAATTCATTTCAATTTGATTTTTAAGCCCAAAATGGGGTGTTTTAGAGATATCAATTTGTGTTTTAAATGAACCAATTTCAAATATTTGAGACTTTCAAACAAGGAATGCCACAAATCAATTGCTTGTCATTGCAATCAGAAAAGATGAAACATTCAATTTTATGCACCACAATGAAATGTGAAGATTGTAACTAAGTTTTAATGCACCAAATATAAATGTTCAAGTTGTCTTGTTCAATTTTAATGCACCAAAGGAAAGTGAATTCATTTTAAGAGAATCAAATATAAATGTTTAAGTTGTCTTGTTCAGTTTTATTGCACCAAAAGAAAGCGAATACATTTTACAACACCAAATGTAAATGTTCAAGTTTCCTTGTTCATTTTTATTGCACCAAAGGAAAGTGAATTCATTTTACAACACCAAATATAAATTTTCAAGTTATCTTGTTCAGTTTTAGTGCACCAAAGGAAAGTGAATTCATTTTAAAAGCATCAAATGTAAATTGTTCAAGTTGCCTTGTTTAGTTTTATTGCACCAAAGGAAAGTGAATTCATTTTATAGCACCAAATGTAAATTTTCAAGTTGTCTTGTTCAATTTTAATGCACTAAAGGAAAGTGAATTCATTTTAAATGAATTAAATGTAAATTGTGAAAGCTAATCCTCTAATGGCCACAAGTAGTAAACAACGATATTAGTAACAAGAAAAACCTTATGCTTGTTGGAATTATGGAGCCTTGCAACATGAGCATGAAATATGGATGGTTTTTGTTGGTTGTTCATGTGTTGTCATTGATGTCAACATGGTGACAACTATATGGGAAGTTTGCATGGTTTATCAGAAGTTGTTCTTTGCCAGTAATGTTCTTTTGTGATGAACTAGTGCGTTGGTATTTTGAGTTAAGATAAAAAGGCTATATTCTGAAGCAAAAGAAGGGAGTTGACATTGTAGCTAGTTTCAAGGAGATAACTCTATAGTATAACATTGGGTCTTAAAATTTTCTTGAGGACAAGCAAATATTTTATTTGGAGGGGAAATGATGGGTCTAGATAATGGCTAGTTTTTCCTCTATCGATTTATGCTTTTATCATTTCATTTGCTAAGTTTCACAAAAAATTCTAAGACTTCATACATCTTTCATATGCCTTTTATGAACTTTGACATACCTAAATATGTGGAAAAATAAATATGATATATTGATATATGCTTATGTGGATGTATGAATGTTCATAAGATTTAGTATGTTTTTAATGATTTAATTATGATTTCTAATGATGTGAATGCCTTCGTAGAAAAACTAACATCTTGTAGCCAAGAAGACTGTAGCACACAACAATTGGATTTACAACCCATAGTAAAGGACTTTGGATGGTTGCAGGGGAGAAGCCAAAATGATTTAAGCGTAACAATTCTAGAGGAAAGTGAAGGTGGCTATTGAATGGTCAGCCATTAGTCACCAAAATTACACTTTTATCCACCAATAAGGCAACTAGAAGCAGAAGTATGTTCCAAATAGGAGTGAACCATGATGTGATAGTTTCTATGAAACATGTCCCTATCATGGTGGTTAACTGTTAGGGCAAAAATCCTAGTTTGGTTTTCCTTCTTCTATTTCATATTTATGGATTTATGTTTCAAAGACTAGTCCTCTCCCTATCCTTGAGGGAGAGTGGATGTATGCATTAATATTATATTTTTAGCCCTAGAATGCATAAGACTCCTCCCAAGCCTATATATTGGGTTTTGTGGTTGAGGAGAAAATCTAGCAATTTGATTGTTTTTACTAGTTAATAGTTAGTTGTTGTTAGTTTTTTTGTTATCAAGTTGAAATAGATATGTACTATTGAATAAGAAATCCTTAGAGATTCTTGTCAGACTGTAAGAAATATAATTTCCATGTGATAAAGGAGTTTAGTTTGTTGTCATGATTTATTGATCAAGTAGTGCACACTTGGTATCTTTTGTGGGCACAGCTTGAGCAAGGGCCACTCGAGGTATTTCCAACCCACCTTATTTTATGTTACTAGATTAGATGCTACATTACTTAATCTATTTAAGATAAATTTTCAATTATATGTATGTGAATTTCATGAATGATATTATGTAGCATCAATTACATCTTGTAACTTTACATTGATTTATTCTCCAGAGAAGTTAGAAGTTAGGAGTATTAGTTAGTTGCAAGTTCAGATTCAATAGTTAGCAGTTACAGTATTGAGCAGTAAGCACCCACAACATAAGTAATAGATTTATGCTAATTTCACTATTTTACAATATTATGATTCATTTCCTTTTCCAATATTTTACCTTTTTTAGTACATATGTGAACACCTATGTTCCATCGATATAGGGTGTAATTAAGATCCTTGGATGCACATATAGTGCCAATATTGTTGAAATCTTACAAACTCTGGTTGATATTTAAATGCAGAATTTTGTGAAGGTTTGATGAACTATTCAGTTAGGAACCCATCCTCTTAATTGTGTGTCTACTTGTAAACACCAAGTTAATCAAACGTTATAAATTCCTTACAATAGTCATGCTAAGAGTCCCATCCCAATTTATAAAATCTAAAATTTTACCTAGGGAAATTGATAGTGTCAAATGTCTTTATTAGCATCAACCTCATGTTTACTATCTACAATTATTATGATCCTAATACTAGAAAATTAAGGGATAAAAATGGGGATGTTCTTTTCACCCTAAACAAGGAGCTAATCGATGAAGTTTTTAACTTAAAACTATATAGTACTCAAAAGATTGACTTTGATGAATCATGTTGAGAATATAAATGGTATAGAAACAATTTTAAGGTGAAATTAATCCCATCATTGGATAAAATATGTGGCTAGGAGAGCAACACCTACTTCTACTGGAGAAATGGAGGCCTTCAATGTAAGCACATTTGAAGATTATTTTAGGATGGCCTATATAGCCCTCTATCAAGTTATGGGGAGTTGATTATAAGAACCAAATACTTGTGGCTATAATAATGTTTGTTGTTAACATTCAACATAAACATGTTAATAAATTATTTGATTTTTCTTCATTATCAGCTTAGGGAATCCATTAAGAGATATCATCACTAAAAAATAAAAAATAAGATACGCTCATTTAGGTGGTATTCATTATTGTGCTATATTTTTTTATTCTTGGGGAAGGATTTTTGGGACACTAGCCTCAAATTCAACCCTTTTAAATTTTAAGTAAACCCTATCCATATGTACATATGGACTTACATATGGGATTTGCATGCCAAAATTTTGATTATTGTATATAAGAGTTATATTTTGTGACCAAGATTCAAAGAATATTGGGACATAAGAGCCAAAGGATTTTTGGGGCACTCGCTAGGTTCTTAAGACCAAAGAATTTGACTCTTGAGGTGAAAATTGAGCATGATTTACTAGTTGGTATTATCACAATGATTACATAATAATTAGAGTTTATGGAGAAAAATTAAGCCATTTTTTTCTTCCATTATGGGTACCAAAGAGGATGGCCTTCTTTAAAACCATGTGGAAGCTTAATAATTTTGATAAGGTTCATCTAGGGAAACACAAACATGGATTTGTCTTCCCTCTAACCTTGAAATTTTCTATTTTTAATATAAAATCCAAGTGAGGCTTAGACCTTTTAAATCCTAAGTTGTTAGAATACATGATGCACCCAACCCACAGTAGGAGATATGATCCTAAACATTTTATCGATGGAATTAGGAAGAATGTGAGAAAATTTAGCTATGAGCATAAGTACGATGAGAATAAGAATTTAACCAAAAGTTGAAAAACCAAGGAAGAGAAGAAGGCTAAAAGGATAAAATTGGGAAATATCCTCATAGTGAAAAGAAAAAGAATGTTATATGATAAAATCTATAAAGGGGCATTCTCAAACACTAAGGATCCAATTGAAATAATGGAAGTTAATGATTAACATTGTTGATACTTTGAGAGTGATGCCCCCTAAGGTCATCGCAAAGTTTATTCATATAGAGGTTATTAACAAACAACATGATTTATATTTGAAGGAAGTTGAAAAACTAGTTGTTCTAGCTGAAACATAATATTTTATATCAATGAGCAATAATTAAGAGCCCAAGAAAGCCTCAAATGTAAGGATTGTTTATCCCTTAGTAGTCTATGAAAATACAAAGGAAAGTGGAGAAAATTTTCCTATTGGATGTTGTGGTTGTGTTGCTGATATGTGGTTGTCATTGATGTCAACACTATTAGCATTTGATGATTTTGAAGGCTGTATATGTCGAGGATATTGAGAAAATTATAATAAACATGTTGAAGCCTAGCTGTGAAGTTCAGTGTGGTGTAAAATCTAGTATGTTGGTATTTAGGAGTTGCACTTTAAAGGGTTTGTTGCTAAGCCTATCTAGTCTATACTCCAGAAGTTTCAGAGCTGCACATCAAGATTTATGCAAGTTGTGCGTTGTTGTGTTCCTATAGTTATTCTGTTACTGTAGCCGATGTTTTTGGAAGAAGATAAAATAATTTTGGTAATTCTAGTTGTTGCGTATGCTCGCGCAATGTTACGTTGATGTTTCTAGATTGTGCTCTATCCTCGTTGCACATCCGCGTTGATCAGTACGATCATGATCAAATATTTTTCTGTTGTGTGTTCGGGTTTTCATGTTCTTGGCCATCATGATGGTTGTAGCGTGTTGCAGATGCTTGTTGATTAATATTTTAATGTTTGGAATATTTGAGGAATTTGTTTTAGGTCTTCATTATGTTGTGGCATACTTTGGTTGGTGCACATTGAGATTTGTTCATGAATTAGGCCGACAACTTGTAATTTATTCTTTTATTTTTGGATGACAAAGTTGTTGATGTAATTCCATGTAGCAGATATATAAGAGCGAATGTTTCTTTATTTTGGAGTGTGCTCAATGTGTGTATGAGAAGTATGAATGAGAAATGTGTGAATAAAGATCAGATCATTCGATTGCAGAGCAAAGTGTGAAGAAGGTTGAGCAAAGTGTGAAGAAGTATTTATGTGCCTAACCAAAACTGTCATCAGGATTTTGTAGAAGCTAATTTCTCAGTTCAATCACTTCAGATGGATTTAATCTGATTTTTCTATAAGGAAGTGAGCCTTCCCATTTGAGTAGTGAGCTCTAGGCAGTGTGCGTGAATGCATGTGCATTCCTTATTCATTTTATTTATACTTCTAATAGGGTACAAATTGTGGATTAACCTCCACCGTGGTTTTTCCCCTAATAGGGTTTCCACGTATAAAATCTTGGTGTTCTTATGTTTCTAATGTGTTGTTGATTCATGTCTTCACTGTTAATTAGCAGATCTGAGATTAAAGGTTAATAAGATTGAATAAGTGTTAAACTATGTGACAACTGATTCACCCCCCTCTTAGTTGTCTATTCTTGTTTTTCCAACAATCAGTATCAAAGTAGGTTCCTCTGAAGAAGTTTAATAGCTTGAGGTGATCCAAGATGACATCATACAAGAAGGATAGTCCTAGATTTGATGGAACAAAATACTCTCTATGGAAGGCTAGAATGGAGTGTCATTTGAAGTGCATTAGTGATCCCTTCTGGAAGATTACAAAGAACAAATATGCTATTCCTCAGAATGGTCCCTCTACTTCTTATGAGATCAAAGAAGCTGAAACAAATATCAGGGCTATAGAAGCATTATTGAGTGCTCTGACAGATTCAGAGATGACAAATGTAATGGGTCTGAGAATAGCATATGAGATTTGGAAGAAGCTGGAAACATTATATGAAGGAGATGTATAAGTGAAAGTTTCTAAGCAACAAAGTCTAAAAGGAAAATGCAAAAACTTGAAGATGAGCGAGAATGAAAACATTATTTCTTTCATGCAGAAAGTAAATGAACTAGTGATGGGTATTAGATGTGTTAGTGGAATCTTGGATGAAGAGATTGTGGCTAAATTGCTCAAATCATTGCCTACTTCTTACAAAATTAAAGCTCATGCTATTGAAGAGCTCAAGACAATAAAAAATGTGACAAGAGATATGCTAATTGGTAAGATTGCTGCCTTTGAATTAAGTGAATTTGATGATTCTACTCCTAAGACAAAATCTACATTTAAGGCTATTGTATTTGGAAGAAACCAATAGAAATATGATATGGGAGAAATTTCTAGAAAGACATTCAAGTATGAAGATGAGATGAAATAGATTGAAGATGAAGAAAGAGAGCTAGAAGAGATGGAAGCATTGATTGTGAAAAGAGAAGCCAGAGGACAACGTAAGTATAAAGGAAAGTTTCCTATTAAATGTTTCTCTTACAATAAGATAGGTCATTTTGCTTCAAGGTGTCCTGAAAGAGTTCCTAGGTTCAAACCTGATAAGCCTAGATTTCAAAAGAAATGTTACTATGCTAAAGAAGGTGTTACTGATGATGAATCTGATAAAGAAAATGGAAATGAAGATGGATGGGTATTGATTTCCATCAAGGAAAATGGTACGGTGTCCATTGAATCTGCTAGTGATAAGAATATTGAGAAAGTTCTTGCAGCCAAAATTGAAGAAAAGGATGAATGGGTGATTCACAATAGATGCTCACATTATATGATTGGTGACAAAAGAAAGTTTATAAGCTTGGAGAAATGTGATGGTGGTGTTGTAATATTTGGAGATAGCAATGCTGGTGTGATTTATGGTAGAGGCACTATTTCTCTTGGTGGTAAATATAATACTAATGATGTCCTTTATGTTGAAGAATTGAAGCATAACCTGTTGAGTGTTGGACAAATAGTAGACAAGGGATACAATCTTCAGTTCAAAGATGGTAAGTGCAAGATACTAGGAAGTTCCGAAAATGTAATTACATCAGGTATAAAGATAAGAGGTAATATCTTTCACCTGAGTGCTGCTAGTGAAATTTGTTTAATTTCTCAAGTTGATGTAAGTTGGTTATGGCATAGGAGGTTGTGTCATGTGAAATTTGATAACATTGTCAAAGTAAGATCCAATCAAGCAGTTAGAGATCTTCCTAAGTTAGTGAAGCCTACTAACACCATATGCAAGGAATGTTAGATGGGAAAGCAGACAAGAATTTATTTTCAGAGCAAACAACATCATTCTAATGGAGTACTAGAGTTGGTGTATACTGATCTATGTGGTCCCTCTAGAATCAAAAGTCTATAAGGAGAAAGGTACTTTATGTTGCTCATCGATGATTACTCTAGGATGATATGGGTTGCTTTCTTGAGAGAAAAACATGAACCATTAGAAAATTTCAAAAGTTTCAAAGCTATGACCAATAATGAGATAGGGTTGAAGATTAAATGCTTAAGGTTAGACAGAGGTGGTGAATTCACTTCCTGGGAGTTCAATTCTTTCTGTGAAGAACATGGAATCAAAAGATATTTATCTGCTCCCCGAACCCCTCAACAGAAAGAGTTGTTGAGAGAAAGAATAGAAAAATTCTAGATGCTGCTAGAACTATGATGTTGGAAGGTAATGTACCTCATATCTATTGGAGAGAAGATGTAAGCACTACTATATACACTATCAATTGAGAAAATGTCAATGGTAATTCTAGTAAGACTCCTTTTAAGTTGTGGTTTGGTTATAAGCCTACTGTTAAATATTTCAAAATATTTGGAAGTAGATGTTATATCAAGAGAGATGAAGATATTGGCAAGTTTGATGCTAGGAGTGATGAAGGAATCTTTCTGGGTTACTCTACTAAGAGCAAAGCCTATCGGTGCTATAATAGAAGACTAAAGAAATTGGTTGAAAGTGAAAATGTCAGAGTTGATGAAGACACTGCTAGATCATCCAGATACTATGGATATGATTCAGATGACCAACATGATAGTACTAATAATGGAAATAATGTTCAAACACATAATCAAGTTCAAATTTTTCTGGTGAATCAAGAGAATCAAGAAGGAGAAGCCACTGGAAGTGCAAAAGAAAGAACAAAAGAACCAAAATTTTGAGAGAATCCTAAGGTTTTGAGGTATGTAAAGATAAATCATTCTAAAAATCAAATTATTGGAGATAAGAACAAAGGTGTGCAAAATAGAAGAAGAATTGCAGAAGAGTATTGTCTGATTTCCAAGACTGAGCCCAACAATGTCAATGAAGTATGTAAAGATGAATATTGGATGGAAGCAATGGAGGAAGAACTGATGCAGATAGAGAAAAATGATACATGAATTCTTGTTCCTAGACCTCAGGATAAAAATATGATTGGAACCAAATGGGTCTTTCGGAATAAGCTGAATGAACAAGGTGAAGTGGTCAGGAATAAAGCAAGATTGGTATGTAAAGGGTACTCATAGATGGAAGGTATTGATTTTGAAGAAACCTTTGCCCCTGTTGCTAGAATTGAAGCTGTAAGATTATTTATTTCTTATGCTACTTTTAAAAATTACCAAGTCTATCAAATGGATGTAAAGTCGACATTTCTAAATGGTGAGCTAGAAGAAGAAGTATATGTTGAGCAACCAGATGGATTTTAACTAACTGATAAAGAAGATATGGTTTGTCAATTGAAGAAAGCATTGTATGGACTCAAACAAGCCCCTAGAGCCTGGTATGCTAGATTGGATAAATACTTGTTGAAGCTTGGATTCAATAAAGGTATTGCTGACAGTAATCTATATTTTCACCCTAAATAAGGAGCTAATCAAAGAATTTTTTAACTTAAACTATACAGTAAATCAAAAAATTGACTTTGATGAATCATGTTGAGAATATAAATGGTATAGAAACAATTTTAAGGTGAAATTAATCCCATCATTGGACAAAATATGTGGCTAGGAGAGCGACACCTACTTCTAGTAGAGAAATGGAGGCATTCAATGTAAACACATTTGAAGATTATTTTAGGATGGCCTATATAGCCCTCTATCAAGTTATTGGAGTTGATTATAAGAACCAAATACTTGTGGCTATGATAATGTTTTTTGTTAACATTCAACATAAACATGTTAATAAATTATTTGATTTTTCTTCATTATCAGCTTAGGGAATCCATTAAGAGATATCATCACTAAAAAATAGCAATAAGATACGCTCATTTAGGTGGTATTCATTATTGTGCTATATTTTTTTATTCTTGGGGAAGGATTTTAGGGACACTAGCCTCAAATTAAACCCTTTTAAATTTTAAGTAACCCTATCCACATGTACATATGGACTTACATATGGGATTTGCATGCCAAAATTTTGATTATTGTATATAAGAGTTATATTTTATGACCAGGATTCAAAGAATATTGGGACATAAGAGCCAAAGGATTTTTGGGGCACTTGCTAGGTTCTTAAGACCAAAGAATTTGACTCTTGAGGTGAAAATTGAGCATAATTTACTAATTGGTCTTATCACAATGATTACATAATAATTAGAGTTTATGGAGAAAAATTAAGCCATTTTTTTCTTCCATTATGGGTACCAAAGAGGATGGCCTTCTTTGAAACCATGTGGAAGCCCAATAATTTTGATAAGGTTCATCTAGGGCAACACAAACATGGATTTGTCTTCGCTCTAACCTTGAAATTTTCTATTTTTAATATAAAATCCAAGGGAGGTTTAGACCTTTTAAATCCTAAGTTGTTAGAATGATGCACCCAACCCAGAGTAGGAGATATGATCCTAAAAAATTTATTGATGGAATTAGGAAGAATGTGAGAAAATTTAGCTATGAGCATAAGTACGATGAGAATAAGAATTTAACCAAAAGTTGAAAAACCAAGGAAGAGAAGGATAAAAGTATAAAATTGGGAAATATCCTCATAGTGAAAAGAAAAAGAATGTTACATGATAAAATATATAAAGGGGCATTATCAAACACTAGGGATCCAATTGAAATAATGGAAGTTAATGATTAACATTATTGATACTTTGATAGTGATGCCCCCTAAGGTCATCCCAAAGTTTATTCATATAGAGGTTATTAACAAACAACATGATTTAGATTTGTAGTAAGTTGAAAAACTAGTTCTAGCTGAAACATAATATTTTATATCAATGAGCAATAATTAAGAGCCCAAGAAAGCCTCAAATGTAAGGATTGTTTATCCCTTAGTAGTCTATGAAAATACAAAGGCAAGTGGAGAAAATTTTCTTGTTGGATGTTGTGCTTGTGTTGTTGATATGTGCTTGTCATTGATGTCAACACTATTAGCATTTGATGATTTTGAAGGCTGTATCTGTCGAGGATAATGAGAAAATCATAATAAACATGTTGAAGGCTAGTTGTGAAGTTAAGTGTGGTGTAAAATCTAATATGTTGGTATTCAAGAGTTGTATTTTAAAGGGTTTTTTGCTAATACTATCTAGTCTATACTCTTGAAGTTTTAGAGGTGCGCATCAAGATTTGTGCAATTTGTGTGTTGTTGTGTTCTTACAGTTATTTTGTCACTGTAGCAGATGTTTCTGGAAGAAGAGAATGTGATTCTGGTAATTCTATTTGTTGTGTATGCTCGCATGATGTTCATTGATGTTTCTAGATTGTGCTCTATCCTTGTTGCACATCCACGTTGATCGGTGTGATCATGATTGAATATTTTTTCATTGTGTGTTCGGGTTTTCATGTTCTTGGCCGACATGATGGTTGTAGCATGTTGCAGATCCTTGTGGATTAATATTTTAATGTTTGGAATGTTTGAGGAAGTTGTTTTAGGTCTTCATTATGTTGTGACCAACTTCGGTTGGTGCACATTGAGATTTTTTCATGAATTGGGCCGAAAACTTGTTGAGAAAATGTGTCTCAACTTCCAGTTTGAAGTCCCTATTTTCATGACTTGGCAAAAATCTGGTGTTTCTACAGTTTACCACCATACCACGCCTGCCTTTATTCTAGCCTCAACCGCTTTACCATGGTGATCTTATCTTACCTTGGCAGTACCGCGGTGGAAGGGTAGCGGTCACCTCTTTACCACTCGCAGTCTTGTCCCTAACCGCTGTGGCTGCAGTTGGCTTCGTTCAGCTTGTTTCTCTGATTACCACCACGTCGTGGATGGTTAAGTCCTTGACCACGGTGGTCGTGGTGTGACCACCTATGGCCAGCCCAGTCGTTACCGCTGCACCATGGGCGGTGGATCCACTCATTGCGGTGAGACCGCCAGTGGTCTGGCTAATGGTGACCACTCTACCGGAGGGTGGCCTATCGACCCCCATGGTAGCGCGGTTTGACCGTTAATGGTCCCTCAAACCGGTTACCTCATTATCATGTTTAGTGTCGATATGGACGATAGTAGCATGGGACAATCAGTTGGAGAACTCAGTGAAGTCAACGGTGAGCTCAGGTGGTCGTTATCATCACATCGCGGACGGGTCGGTTGGACTCGACGATTGCGCAGGGGTTCTTTGACGGAGCTCGATGAGTTCGAAGGGTGAGCTTGATTAGCTCACTGTGTCACCGTGAGGGAAGACTGACAGGGGCGTGGTAGCACGGGTATGGTCGGGGTGAGCTCGAATGAGCTCACTGCCATATTGTGAGCAGGTCGCGTCAGCTTAGCGGTAGTGCGGTAAGAACGTAGAGAGCTCGGGGTTGCTTTTGATCAAGTTGGAATCGATGATAGAAGCGATGGACAAATCAAATGCAGACACATGGCTCAATGTCAGAACAATGATTGGTTAGAAACCAAAGAAGTAATTACAGTAGGTGCAAGCTGACTTAGGTTGGCGAACAAGACCCGATTTGGGTGATGGCATTAATGCCTGGGTGGCTTGATGCAGGGAGATCGACACGGGAAGATCGATTGTGTGACTGGATGAGAGATTCATGAACTTGATGGTCGATGCCTCATTGATGACATTGATTGCAACGTATGACTTAGTAAGTCGAGTACAACAATAAAAGAAGAATTTGAACTATATGCTAGAATATAACATTGTAACAGTGAGATAAGAACAAGAAGAATTGATGTGAGCTGATCATAGAAGATTGTACATTGTATGTAATTGCTTTGATTACTATAATATAATTGTCTTGACTTTGGGTGGTGGGTTTTTTACTTGAAAAGGTTTTTTCCCACGTATATCTTGTGTCAATCTGTGAATGTTGATTTATGTTATCCATTTTACTGGTTGTATTCATCTCAAGTAGTTTTAGAAACTATTAGAACCTGTTTATGCTCTTCTCCTCTATTATATTAGTGTTAAGGGAATGTATTCCACACTGTTGGGTCATTAGATCCACCCCGTTTTTTTTGTTCACTTGTAATTTATTCTTTTATTTTTGGCTGATAGAGTTGCTGATGTAATTCCATGTAGCAGACATATAAGAGCGATTGTTTCTTTATTTTGGAGTGTAATCAAAGTGTGTATGAGAAGTGTGAATGTGAAATGTGTGAATAAATATTAGATCATTCAATTACAGAGCAAAGTGTGAAGAAGGTTGAGCAAAGTGTGAAGAAGTATTTTTGTGCCTAATTGGAACTGTCATCAGGCTTTTGTAGAAGCTAATTTCTTAGTTCAATCACTTCAGATGGATTTAATCTGATTTTTTATGTAAGGTAGTGAGCCTTCCCATTTGAGCAGTGAGCTCTAGGTAGTGTGCCTAAATGCATGTGCATTCCTTATTCATTTTCTTTATACTTCTAACAGGGTATAAATTGTGGATTAACCTCCACCGTGGTTTTTCCCCTAACAGAGTTTCCACGTATAAAATCTTGGTGTTTTTTTGTTTCTGATGTGTTGTTGATTCATACCTTCACTGTTAATTATCAGATCTAAGATTAAAGGTTAATAAGATTGAATAAGTTTTAAATTCCGTGACAACTGATTCACCCCCCTCTCAGTTGTCTATTCTTGTTTTGCCAACATTTCCTAGTGAAAAATAGATTAGGAAAGATATTTTTTCACTCATGAGGTAGATTATTACTACAATTCCATTGGAAATAACTCTATTAAACTTTAACAAAGGAGAAAAAGTACAATAAGATGTTAATGAACTAGCCTATGAGAATTTCCTCTCAAATAATATTTTTGTAAGGTCTAATGAGTTCAAATCTTACTAACCAAGACAAAAAAATGCATATTTGCAAAATAAAAAGGATTAAGATCAGTAGAATGAATAGTGTAATCAAGAAAATGTTGCCCAAAGTATTTGAAAATAAGTTGATATCGGCATTGCCATATGACCCCAAAGGAGGGAAGGAGATTAGCAAAAGATAGTGGTTCCTTTTTATTACCCAGATCGGATATCTCAGATGAAGAAAATATATTTGAAAGTGAGAAGCAAGAAAACTAATTATATTTTGAGTCTATTTATAGCCCAATATATGATACATTATATATATGAGCCACTGCTCTAAAGAATTATAAATCATAGGTAGTCCAAGACATTGTTGAATTAAGTGACCATTTGATCATCAAGAGACTAAGGGATGTCATTGCACTCGAAGCTACATCTTTAGCACTAGGATTAAGGTATCATCAACCTTGTAACATATGTATTTAATGTTGGTATGTGGTGACTGATCATGCTATATTGTACACTTTTTAGTATTGTACACTCTTCATGTATCCTTGTCGAGGTTATACATCTTGCAAAGAATTTTTCCTTTCACTTTAAAACCAAACACATACAACTGAGATATCATTTCATTCAGTCAGTATTGGAGGATGGACAGGTAAAGCTGGAAAAGATACATACAGATGACAATCCAGTGGATATGTTTACAAAGGCAGTGACAAGGGAAAATCTAAGGTCCTCTTTAGCTTCAGTTGGCCTTCAAGGTTGAATTCAAGTATAACAGAGCAATAGGGTCCAAGGTGCTTATTTCCAGTGGGAGCTGTAAGTGCAACGATGTCATCCAAGATCGGTCTCCAAGTGGGAGATTGTGTTGGTATGGAGCCTGATCAGTCTCCAAGTGGGATATTGTTGGTATGTGGTGACTGATCATGCTATACTGTACACTCTTCATGTATCCTTGAAAAAAAATTCACCTTTTTTCGCTTCATCACTGAAAAAAGAAAAAGGCCGACTTTGTAAACCCTAATTTTTTGGAAGCTTCTAAAATCTTGTTATAAGCGGCTGGGATGAAGATTTGTAGTATGGAATTATTCACAATATTGTAATAGGTTTTCTACTGGATAATCAAATTATTGGATGGTTGCGGTTTTGTGGATGTAGCCCAGATTGGGTGAACCACGTTAAATTCTCTATGTTGTCTTCTATGTGTGTTTATTACTTTATTTTATTGTTCAAATCTGAATTTAACTTGTTAGATATCTGCCTTCTAACCCTAACAAATGGTATTAGAGCGGGTTGTTTTCGATTATCATCTGTAAGAAAGTCTCATGGTTGAGTGGGAGTCTCACGGTTAAGTGGGAGCAATGGCAGACGAGGGTAAGTTGAAGGTTGAGAAGTTCAATGGGAAGAACTATCAGTTATGGAAGATGCAGATGGAGGACTACCTCTATTAGAAGGATTTATGGCAACCATTGGAAGGGAAAACCAAGCAACCCACATCAATGTCAGATGAGGATTGGGATATTTTGGACAAAAAGGCACTTGGTAGTATTCGTTTATGCTTGGCACAATCGGTGGCGTTCAATATTACAATAGAAAAGACAACTCAAGATTTGATGAAAACCCTAGCGAAGTTATATGAAAAGCCTTCCGCTTCGAATAGGGTATTTCTTATGAAGCGTTTGTTTAATATGAAAATGGTAGAAGGTAGATCAATTACTGATCATTTAAATGAGTTTAATACAGTTACCAGTCAATTAACTTCTATAAAAGTAAACTTTGATGAAGAAGTTAGGGTTCTTTTGATTTTATGTTCTTTGCTTGAAAGCTGAAATAGCTTGGTAATGGTTGTTAGCAATTCTGTTTCTGGTTCGAATACATTGAACTTTGATGATTTTGTTGGTGTTATTTTGAGCGAGGAAATTCATAGGAAAAGCTCAGGTGGAATATCCACACCAGGCAGTGTTTTGAATGCAAAAACAGGGGTAGAATAAAGGAGAGAGGAAACAATTTTGGAGGTCGTGGGAAGTCATGAGGAAAATCAAGGGATAGAAGGTTCCAATCTAGAGACAAGAGGGATTGTTGGTACTGTGGTAAGCCAGGTCATTTAAAGAAAGATTGTTGGTCTCGGAAAAATAAAGAAGACAAAAAAGAAGGAAATAAAGAGGAAAATGTGGTAATTAATAAATCTAATGAGGATGCTTTGATTATTTCCCTTGACAATATTGATGATTCTTGGGTGTTAGATTCAGGGCTTCATTTCATGCTACACCCCATAAAAAATATTTTCTTGATTATGTCCAAGGGGATTTTGGGTTGGTTTATTTGGGAGATAATGAACCCTGTCAAATTGTTGGAAAGGGAAGAATCAAAATTAAGTTGCAGAATGGGAATCATTGGCTACTACATGAGGTAAGGCACATTCCAAAGTTAAAAAGAAATTTAATTTCTGCAGGGCAACTAGATGATGAAGGTTGTGTTGTTACATATAGTGATAAATATTGGAAGGTTACAAAAGGTGCCTTAGTGGTAGCAAAAGGTGTGAAAGTAGGCACCTTATATCTTTGTACAGGTCATACTGTTCCTAATACTTTAGCTATTGCAGATAAAATTTAATGTTCAGGAACAATTGTTGCAATTCAGCAGACAGAAAATCAAATAGTTGATGTGGATTATGAATTAGCACTATGGAATAATAGACTTGGGCATATGAGTGCAAAAGGTATGAAATTACTTCATTTAAAGAATGTTTTACCAAGTTTAAAATGTGTTAATATGGATTTCTTTGAAAGTTGTGTTTATGGAAAACAAAAGAGAGTTAGTTTTCTCAAGGATGGGAAACAAAAGAAAGATGAGAAATTGGAGCTTGTGCATATGGATGTATGGGGACCAGCTCAGGTATCTTCTCTCGGTGGCTCTCAGTATTATGTTACATTCATTGATTATGCAACTAGGAAGGTATGGATTTATTTCCTTAGGCATAAATTTGATGTATTTGCAACTTTAAAAAATGGAGAAGCTTGGTTGAGAATGAGACATGTAAAAAGCTAAAATGTCTCAGATCTAATAATGGTGGTGAGTATTGCAGCAATTTTTTTGAAGATTATTGTTCCTCTAATGGTATTCATAGGCAGAAAATGGTTCCAAGGAATCCACAAGAAAATGGAGTGGCTGAGTGCATGAATAGAACAATAATGGAGCGTGCACTAACTATGAGATTGCATTCTGGGTTGCCTTTAAACATGTGGATAGAGGCTGTAAACACTACTTTTTATTTAATTAATAGAGGTCCCTCTAATCCTTTGGGTTGTGGTATTCCATAGGAAGCATGGATAGGTAAGAAGGTGAGTTATTCTTTTCTCAAAACCTTCGGTTGTGAAGCATTTGCACATATAGATTCTGAAAGTAGAACCAAGCTTGATGCAAAATCAAAGAAATGTATATTTGTTGGATATAGCATTGATGAGTTTGGTTATAGGCTTTGGGATTTTGAAAATAAGAAAATTGTGAGAAGTAGGGATGTCATATTCAATGAGAAAGTGTTGTACAAAGATCTATTGCAACAACATGAGAAGACAAAAAAGGATTATGTAGTGTTGGATGATATTACAAACAACAATGTTCCAGTGGTTCCTCATGCTCCGCAACAACAACAGCAAGAAATACCACAAACTTCAGTGAATGTTAGGCGATCTTCAAGGATAAGTAGACCTCCAGAAAGATTTTCTCCCTCTTTGTATTCTATTTTATTAACTGATGCCGGTGAACCAGAATGTTATCATGAAGCTATGCAGGTGGATACCAAGGTTCAATGGGAGCATGGAATGGAAGAAGAAATGGAATCCTTGTTGGAAAATCAAACTTGGGAATTATGCAAGTTGCCTGCAGGAAAAAGGGCTTTACCAAACAAATGGGTTTACAGGGTGAAAGAGGAGGATGGAGGTAAGAAAAGATTTAAAGCCAGATTAGTTGTAAAGGGATTTGCACAAAAACAGGGTATTGATTTTGATGAAATATTTTCTCTAGTTGTTAAAATGACTTCTATTTGTACTATTTTAAGTATTGTGGCTGTTGAAGATTTGCATTTAGATAACTTGATGTTAAAACTGCCTTTCTCCATGGTGATTTGGAAGAGGAAATATATATGGAACAACCACAAGGATTTGAGGTCAAAGGTAAGGAGAAACTAGTGTGCAAATTGAAGAAAAGTTTATATGGCTTGAAACAAGCACCTCGAAAATGGTATCTTAAATTTGATAGTTTTATGGCCGAGCAAGGCTACAACAAGTGTAATTCAGACCATTGTGTTTATTTTAAGATGTTAGGTGAAGATAGCTACATTATTTTATGTTTATATGTCGATGATATGCTTGTAGTGGGGTCTAACATGGACCACATAAAGGAGTTAAAATTTTTTTTAGCAAATTCATTTGCTATGAAGGATTTGGGAGCAGCAAAACAAATCCTTGGTATGAAGATTACAAGAGATAGGAAAAACAGGAAATTGTTTTTATCTCAGGCTGATTATGTTGAAAAGGTGTTGCAGAGATTTCATATGGAGAATGCAAAAGTTGTCAGCACACCTTTGCCCAGTCATGTAAAATTGACTAAGGATATGTGTCCAAAGACACAAGAGGAGGAAGAAAAAATGTCCAAGGTACCATATGCTTCAGTTGTAGGCAGTTTAATGTATGCCATGGTATGCACAAGACCGGATATTGCTCATGCTGTAGGAGTTGTTAGCAGGTATATGAGTCATCCTGGAGTTGAGCATTAGAATGTGATAAAATGGATTCTCAGGTACTTGAGAGGTACATCCAATATCTGTTTATATTTTGGGGGCTCTAATACAGATTTAAAAGGCTATGTTGACTCAGATTTGGCAGGGGATATAGATACTAGGCAGAGTATCACAGGTTATGTATTTACAGTTGGTGGTACAACAGTGAGTTGGATTTCTCGATTGCAAAAGGTGGTTGCTTTATCCACCACAAAGAAAGAATATGTGGCTACAACAATGGCAACTAAGGAGATGATATGGCTACAAGTCTTCATGGAAGAGTTGGGAAAAACACAGGCTGAAAATCACTTGTTTACAAATAGCTAGAGTGCTATACATCTTGCAAAGAATTCTGCCTTGCACTCTCAAACCAAACACATACAACTAAGATATCATTTCATTCAATCAGTATTGGAGGATGGATAAGTAAAGCTGGAAAAGATACATACAGATGACAATCCAGTGGATATGTTTACAAAGGCAGTGACAAGGGAGAAATTGATATCCTCTTCAACTTCAGTTGGCCTTCAAGGTTGAATTCAAGTATAACAGAGAAGCAGGGTCCAAGGTGCTTATTTCCAGTGGGAGCTGTAAGTGCAACAGTGTCATCCAGGATCAGTCTCCAAGTGGGAGATTGTTGGTATGTGGCAACTGATCATGCTATACTGTACACTTTTTAGTACTGTACACTCTTCATGTATCCTTGAAAAAAAATTCATCTTTTTTCGCTTTGTCACCAAAAAAAGAAAAAGGCTGACTTTGTAAACCCTAATTTTTTGGAAGCTTCTAAAAGCTTTTTATAAGCGGCTAGGATGAAGAGTTGTAGTATGGCATTATTCACAATATTGTAATAAGTTTTGCACTGGATAATAAAATCATTGGATGGTTGCGGTTTTGTGGATGTAGCTCGGATTGGGTGAACCACATTAAATTTTTTGTGTTGTCTTCTATGTGTGTTTTATTACTCTATTTTATTGTTCAAATCTACATTTAACTTATTATATATCTTCCTTCTAACCCTAACATTTAATTGCTCCTAATATTGTTTGTAGATTATTCATAACGTACAAAGAGTTTACCATCAGTAGTATTTATTTTTTACCATCAAGGTTTTACTAGAGAAGTTAACTTTTATTTGTTGGGAGGTAGTAACTAATTATTTATCAATAGAGAGTTAATATTTAGCATAAAGGAATCTTGTAGGTTATTTTGATTTTGAGTGCCTAACTTTGCATGAGGTTGTTTTCATACTTCAAATTAATTTTGTAATGACTATTATATTCCCTTAACCACCTTGGAACTTGTTATCAATTAGAATCGTACCTACTAAACCTGTTGTTCAACATTCTATTGAAACATGGGATTGATCTTCAGGTGTGTGACCCTTGCAATGAAGATCAAACCTCTAGAGAAGGTCGACTTCCTCTCTAATCTAGGTGTAAGAGTGTTGGAGCAATCCAACATTGTATAAACCTACAATTGATCATATTTTATTTATTTCCAAGGGAAGGGTAAGAAGCACCTAGATTAGAGAGGAAGTGATGCACCTAGATTAAAATATGATTATTCCTACACATTATAGCATAGATAAGTGAATAAAATGCCATGAGGATTCACACAAATCTCTATTTTATCAACTCCTAGAGGTGTGCATGGAGGTTAGGTTTTGAAAAATATCCAAAAGGGAAAAGAAGTATCCACAATAAAATCCTACAAACATGTTTAACACAACATATAGACATAGAAGATAATAAATAATCATTCAAATATAGAGGTAAATACATTCACATAGGGTGTAAAAAGTGAGAAGAGGTGAAGATGACAATATTATTCATTCAAAGGCATGGAGCCTATTTTATAAAAGGAGACCTATAAAATTACATAGCTCTCATAAGGAAAACTAAAAAGAAGACCTCTACAAAGAAGATACAAAATGATTTTATACTTAAGCATAATAGAACTAATGATGCAAACCCTAATCCTAATTGCCTATAGAGAATGATGAGGAACAAACATCTAGCAACACAATCTGATTTATAGATATAGAAATGACATATTTGATGGAACGAGGATGGTGGATCATTTATGGTTGATATATTTGTGTGAAATCCCCATGAAATCCACTACAAAGGATGTCCATAAGTATTTGACATGATAGAAAGCACTTTGTAGGATGTTGAAAGAAGCATGGTGTCATGTAGATTTGATCCACAGAACATTGAAGAACATTGAATATGTGATGGAAGAGATGTAGGCTTGAGAAAATGTAGATGGAGAGGTTTTTGGGCATTAATGGTGATTTTGAGTTGAAATTCAGCCCCTTTTCCCTGTTGCTAAGATTCAACATCCATCCTCTTATGTCACTTTATCAAGTTTTCATTTTTGTATACTGTGAGAATCTAACCCTCATTTGGATACAACAAGAAATTAGGATACATCAAGACATATTTGAACACCCTTAAAAATTATCACAAATCTGAATACACATGAAATCCTTACAACATTGAACCTTGCAGGAAAAAGGTCAATGTCGGGTTAGGGCCTCCATCAGGCTTAGGTAGAAAAATATTGGCATCAAGAACTTATGTGTTTCCCTCTTTGATCTGATTCAATTGGAAATTCCCATTGATGACATCAACATGGAAGTATAATGATGTCAATTATGATGTCAAGGTGAAAAGGAATGGCTTTGGGTGAGATGATTTAATCAAGGGTAGATGATGTTAGCAAAGGCTATGGTGACATAAGAATGAGATGGCGAGGTAGATAAATTGAGTGGAAGTGAATATGCGAAAGGATATTATTGAACTATATGAAACCACTTGAGATGAGGAAGATCAAATGGGAAATTCCAAGAGGGGAGGCTTGATTAGGATATGCAAAAAAATTGGGCTCCATCAAAAACATGTGGAATTTTGATTTACAACTACTACATCATTAGACTGTCATTTTTGTGATTCAACCAAATGTAAAAAAAGACATTAGTATTGAGCCCTTGTAGGAATTCAGGCCTCATTTGCAACTACAATAAAACCATCAACATCTGCACCTCCTTAATTATATTTGGTTTAACAAGAAAACTCTACAAAATAGGATGCATATGAAACTTCTACAAATATTCAACTTGCAGGATTTTGACTTCCATCAGGCCTTATGAAAAGATATCAACATTAGAACCCATAACTTTGAACCTGAGATGGAAACCTCTACAAATGTGGTACACCATAAAATCCCCACAAACTTATCCCTTGCGGGACTTCAACCTCAAGCTAGATCCATGTGAGAAGATGGTCTCCATCTTCCCACAAGTTATACTTAGCCACTTTTTTAATCCTCCCCACTATGCACGAAAGGAAATTTTTTTATTTTTCTAGAAGTCAAGGCAATTAGAAATTGTGGATATTTCAAAAATATTTGAATGGACACGAAATCTCTACAATGTGCAAATGGGACCAAAATCCTCGCAACTGCATAACTTGGTCAATTTAGCTCAAAATCTCTAGACTTGGAATATAGGTACCATTTGGCTTCTTTACAAGATGGTAAGCTCAAAAGTTCCCAACACTTAACCAATATTAATATTTTTTCATTTGGGTTAATGATCAAAGGGAAAGCAAGGAGAGACCATAAATCACAAGCACAACTGATCCAAATACCCACAAAGATCGCTCAAATTGGTTATTAACAGTGGGAAGACTGATGAGCTTAGATAATAGCTAGTTTTCTTTCATTAAGTTCATGACTTTTAGTATTTCAACCTACCAAGTTCATAGACAATCCTAAGACTTATACATCTTTTATATATTTCATACATCTTAAACTAGACTTTAGTATGTGGAAATATAATTATGATATGATGGTATTTGTATATGTGGATATATGAATGTTCATGAATTTTAGTATGATTTTATGCTTGATTCATGATTATTAATGATGTGTATGTTTTAGGATGAAACTAACCTTTTGTAGCTAAGAGAACTATAACTTGTAACAATTGGATTTACAACCTGCAACATAAGACCACAACTAGTTGCAAGGGAGAAGCCAAAATGCTTGAAACGTGAAAGCTCCAAGAAAGAATAAAAATGACCATTAACTGGTCAAATTGTGAGTCACCACCAACACTAAATAAGATAACATGAAGAAGGAGTCTACTATGAGTGGGAAATCTTAATGATGTGACAATTTGCATAGAGTACGTCTCTATCATACTATTAAGGTAGAGTTATAGTTTGAATTCTCTTTTTTTGTCTTTTTCAATTATGGTTATCAATTACATAGACTAGTCCTCTCCCTATTCTTGAGGGAGAGTGGATGTATTCATTTATGTTTGTTTTTAGTCCTTGTGTGAATAAAACTCCTCCTGCCCTATATATTGGAATCGGTGGTTGAGGAGCAAATCTAGTTTTTGGATTATTTTACCAGACAATACTTCATTGCTGTTAGTTTTTTGTTATTTAGTTGTAATGGATATGTATCTCTAAATGGGAAATATTTTGAAGATTATTTTCAGTCTATAATAATTTTAGTTCTTATGCAATAAAGGAGTTTAATTAATGTCATGATTTGTTGATTAGTAGTGTGTATTTGATATCTCCTCTGGGCGTAACAACTCGAGCAAGGGCACTTGAGGTACTACCAACCCATCCTATTTTTGTATTAAATTAGATGTTATATTATTGTATCAATTTGTCTAAATTGTCACTCATATGTATGTGAATTCCATGAATTATGTATTGTAGCATGAATTACATTCTATAACACTATATTGAGTTAGTTTATGGAGAAGTTCAGAGTTAGAAGTTAGTAATGTTAGTTAGTTGCAAGTTTAGATTCAATAGTTAGAAGTTACAACATTAAGAAAAAGTTACCAGTAGCATAAGCAAAAAATTCATGTTATTTCCCATGTTTTTCAATTTGATAGTTTACTTTCCTTTCTAACCTTTATAGTTTTCATTACATGTGTGACCACCTATGTTTCATCGATATAGGGCATAGTTAAGATCATTGAATGAAAATATAGTGCTAACATTGTCAAAATCTTATGAGCTCTGGTTGATAATTTAATGAAGCCTTTCTGAGGTTTTGGTGAACTATTCACTTAGGAACCTATCCTTTGAATTGTGTGTCCACTCATGAACACCAAGTTGATTGAAAATTAGAAAGGCCTTATATTTTTGGCATTGTTGTTGAGTATGGTGCTACGTTTAGGATTCTCTTGTGTAATTTCAAGCTTTTATAGTTTAGTTTTTTTTATTTCAACATTAGGGTAATTAGGTTTTAACCCACCCACCAACAACACACTTCAATAACAATGTGTAGGAACTGTTGATCTAAAGAATCATAATCATTGTATGTGGAGGCAATGAGATGCTTTGGGAATATTTTTTGCCACATCTCACAAAGCATTAGAGGATATTCGTGGATAAAGTGAGTAGAGTGAGGGTATCCTGAAGAAGAATCATCCCTAACACCATTACCCACACTTGATATAGAGGAGACTTCCCACATACACATCAACATCATGAATGATGCAATAGTTGAAGACCCACCAGAGCATGTAACCCGAGTTCCCTATTGCCAACCAGGAGAGAGAAATTTCTTTGAACATACCTCCTTTAGCATTACTTGTCTTTTATGTGTTAGTCATGGAGGATCCAAATACCTTCCTTTTTTATTTTGATGTGCTATGTAGAAGTTATGATATACCATAGATGCACACAGGCTCAAATTGTTTCTAACAACACTGAAGATTTTTGTTCAGAGATGGTTTATGGGTTTGGGAAGAGATGTTCCAAATTGGAATTCCATGAAGACAAAGTTCCTAGAAAAATACCAATATTATTGGAGAGGCATAGATAGAAAGAGGGATGACATATTTAGGATGTCACACAAGGAAGATGAATCCTTGGAAGACTATATGGAGAGGTTTTAGTTCTTCCCTAAGAAATCCCACCAAAATAGACTCTCTAATGAGTCCTTAAAGTTGATATTCTTGAGAGGGATTAATGAGGATTGCATGGATGCACTTAACCTCATTGGGGTAGGAGATATCTCACAGGAACCATTTGAGGAAATATGCAAAGCATGCAAGAACTATTCAAGGTCTTTCACCAAGAAGGTTAGAGGAGACAGTGCATCTTCCATCAGCAAGTCACCCAATGGAGTCTCTAGAATAGAGCTGAGCAATATTTTGTCAAATGCGAAGGAGGATATCATCAACCACTTGGATACGGATACACAATTAGACACCCTTAATGTGAAAAGAAGCAAGAAGAGGTAGAGGCAACCCTTATAGAATACTACCCACATTATAGACAAAGAAATATTAATTGCAAGTGCAAGGTGGCAAGTATTTCTGAAGATAAGCAAGGGACATCAAAATTTCATGGATTGGAAGGTGAAGATGGACAAGTATTCTACATAGCTCAAAGGAAACCATGGGATACAAGACAAGGTATTCCCCAAGACCCTTTGAATTATAACATGTCATTTCTTGGTAACAATGTAAATTTTCCTAGTTGGAACCCTCAATCTTGGGCCAATATGGAAAACCAACAATGGTCAATGTCTCAATCCAATTGGAATAAATAACAACAAAACATGTGGCCACCACAAAATTACCAAGGATCTAACTATAATTCTCAATGGCTACCCCAAAAAAATTGATGGCAACGTCAGTTGCGCAAAGAGGTTAATAATGACAATCAAAACATGAATTATCAGTAGCCACAATAGCCCCTGCAGCCACAACAACAAGCCATTATGCCAAACCCAACAAATCCAACACCATAGCCACCTAGAGTACCTCAGTTGCTAGCACAACCTACACTTAACCCTAATAACAAGTATTTTTAATAGGATTATACTAACAAAGCTATTCAATACCCTACTTATGGGGTTGAGGTGAGTGATGTCCACCTTAGATCAAGGAAAATGTTGGTTGGGCCTTCATATCCTCATACCACTGAATCAATTGATGAGGAACTCCCAACAAAGACCTTGGAAAAACAACCTAAGGAACCTAAGTTAAATGAGCTTAACCCAAACAATATAAGTCCAAATTCTCCATTCCCTAAGAGATTAGAAGTTCAAAGACATCAAACACAAGTTGAAAATGATTTGTTGGGATAACTCACAGATGTTTGCATAAAAATACCCCTTATCTAGGCCATTAAGGAAGTTCCTATTTATACTAAAACAATGAGAGAGCTATGCCTCAAAAAGCTAGGCAGGAAGCAAAAATACACTCGAGTTGTACATGTCTTAGGAAAAATTGCAAACATTATGTTGGGAAACATAACTGTCCCTAAGTATGTAGATCTTGGAAGCCCTATAGTAGATGTAAAATAAATAAAACTCTCATTAAGAAGACCTTAATTGATTTAGGGCCAGTTATTGATGTAATGACCAAAGAGACCATGAAATTATTACAGTTAATAGAATTTAGGCCTACACCTACTATGCTACAATTGGAAGATAGGTCTACAGTTAAACCTAGGAGTATCATTGAAGACCCAGTAATAACATTGGATTCATGGGAGTACCCTATAAAATTTATGGTATTGCAACCTAATGCTAATATTGTAGGCTATCCCCTCATATTAGGAAGGCCTTGGTTTGCAACAACAAATACCTTCCTAGATTGCAATTTTGGGAATATGATAATTTCCAATAGAAATATGACTAATAAATTAGTCCTTTATCCACCAGCCCAACCACCTGTAGACCTAGAACAAACTATTTGGTCTTCCCTAGATGAGGAAGATCAATACTCCTTACAAGCCCTGATGACTATTGAACACAACCCTTTATTAGAAAACCAAGATGAAGATGACCTAATAGCAAACATCATGCAAAATAACTATGTTAAGGACCTGTAGCATCATGACTGTCTAACATGTCTGCAGGATCCTCTACAAAATATGATCTTTTCCAATTCATTTGAGTTGGTTTTCCAAATTTTTTGTACTTTATTACCACACCAATGTGTTCGAAACATAACAGGACTTGACTTTCCTCTGTTCAAACAACATCCTTGACTTTAGAGATAATATCAAGTAAAACATTAAATGTTAACAATCAATTGACTAATATACAACAGACCTCACCAATGAATGTGTTGCAAGCACATGCAACATCGTTTTCATGGGATTACCATGACATGAATGGGATAGACCCAAAATTATGTTCATGCATAGGATTTACATCAATGATGGTTTCACACAAGTTAGACAACCCCAAAGGAGAATGAGCTCTACAGTCTGTATAGTTAAATCAGAATTACAAAAATTGCTTGATGCAGGATTTATCTATCCCATCTCTAATAGTCATTGGGTGTCACCCCTACTAATTGTTCCTAAGGGAGGGAAATGGAGAGTGTATGTAGACTACTGTGAATTGAATTCCGCAACTAGGAAGGACTATTTTTCACTCCTATTCATTGACCAAGTACTTGATTTGTTAGCAGGCAAGAAGTTTTTTCCTTTTTGGATGAATTTAGTGGCCTAATCAAATTAAGATATCCCTATAAGACCAATACAAGATAAATTTCACATGCTTTTGGGCTACATATGCTTATTCTATATTTCCATTTGGGCTATGCAATGCACCAACCACCTTCCATAGGGTAGTAATAAGCATATTGTCAGACTTTTCACATGATTCCATGGAGGTTTACATGGATTGTTTCACTACTTATGGGAATACCTATGATGAAGCACTTAGTAATTTGGAGAATGTACTAAATAGGTGTCAAGAAAATAACTTGTCCCTGAGTCATGAGAAATGCTACACGATGATGACCAAGGGGATTTTATTAGGACATTTTGTGTCAAATAAAGGAATTCAAGTAGACCCCAACAAAATTGAGGTGATATCAACACTCCCTATGCATCAAAGACAAAAGGATGTTAGAAGTTTCCTTGGACATGCTGGGTATTACATGAGATTCATCTAAGAATTTATAAAACTTGCAACCCCACTATTTGTCTTATTGTCAAAAGATGTTGAGTTTGAATGGATAGTCTCTTGTCAACATTCCTCTAGAGCACTCAAGGCAACATTAACCAAAAACCTTGTCTTGAGAGGACTAAATTGGAGCTTACCTTTCCATATCCATATAGATGCTTCTAATTTTTCCATAGGAGTTGTACTTGGATAGAAGGAAGGAAACACAAAGTATGTCATATATTACATTAAAAAAATCCTTCAAGGGGAAAAAATCAACTATACACACTGACCATACAATTATTAGGTATCTCATGAACAAACTAGTGGTTGATGGTAGACTTGTCTAGTGGTTATTGTTACTTCAAGAATTTGACATTACCATTATGGATAAGCTAGGTAAAGCAAATGTAGTGGATTTTTTTTATCTAGAATACCAACCAAATCAGAAGATGTTGTTGATGACTCATTCCTGAATGAGCATTTATTTGCTCTATCTTTGTATACACCTTGGTATGCAAATATTTCCAACTATATTGTAGCAGGATATCCACTACCCCATTTCTCCCCAAGGGAAAAGAGGCAGTTAGTTCACAAAAAAATTCCCTACTCATAGATAGTTGGATACTTATTCTATAAAGGCTTAGACAACATAATAAGAAGATGCATCTGAGAAGATGAAGTATATGATATACTCAAAGTATGCCATGATGAACCTTATGGGGAACACTTAATAGCAAAGAGGATAAATCTTAAAATTATTAATACTGACTATTATTGGCCAACTCTTCATAAAGATGCAACGAAATATACCGAGAGTTGTGATAGATGTCAAAGAATGGGAAGTCCAACAAAAAAAAAAAATTCCATTACAACCATAGATAGCAATAGCACCATTTGACAAATGGGGATTGGAATTTATTGGTCCCATTTCACCAACATCAAATAATAAAGAGTACATACTGGTCTGCACAAATTACCTTAGAAAATGGGTAGAGGTTAAGGCTTTGCAGTTTCTAAGAGATGGGAATGTGGCAAAGTTTATCTATGAAGACATATTCATAAGATATGTAGTTCCAAGAGAAATTGTCACAAACCAAGGACCCTAGTTTACATAGAATTTGATCACCAAATTG
Organism: Sequoiadendron giganteum; assembly: GCA_007115665.2. Taxonomy (NCBI): domain Eukaryota; kingdom Viridiplantae; phylum Streptophyta; class Pinopsida; order Cupressales; family Cupressaceae; genus Sequoiadendron; species Sequoiadendron giganteum. The sequence continues at coordinate 387,544,813 of CM021106.1, forward strand.
GTTCAAGAATATGAGATCAAACACAAGAAGTCCACACCTTATCACCCTCAAGAAAATTGGAAAGTGAAATTCCACACCTTGTCACAAAGACAATGCAAATTCTTAGGAAGGATTGGGCATCTAGATTGCCTGAGGCAGTTTGGGCTTATAGAATAGCTTGGAAGACCACAACAAGCTTTACACCATATGAACTAGTGTATGGCAAGAAAGTGGCACTTCGTATAGAATTTGAGTATAAAAAATTGAGGATAATAGTCAAATTGGGCATGGATTTGTCAACAACACAACAAGAGAGATTGCATAACTTGAATGCACCCTGGATGAAATGAGAATAGAAGCCATACACCACACTGAAGTTGTCCAAAATTGTTATCCTCAAATTCAACACGCTCAATTCATGGAAAACCCCCTATAAAACTTGTTTGTTTTGTAGCCCACATCCTCTAAGAATGTAAACCAAGGAAAATTTAAGTCACCCTCATGCATGGTTTGATCCCTCGAAAAGTCATTTCAAGTGATTAAACTTTTTTATTTTTGAAAAAATTGTGAAAGGTTAAAATTCAAGTGTTAGGATTTTTCTTGCACATGCAAGGTTGTTGTCAACGCCCTTGCATCTTTTTGCAGACTACTTTTTAAGGATGTAGTCACATTGAATTTCAACGTGAATACACTCCAATCTTCACACGAGTGTCATTAATGAGTCTTTAATGTGCATTTTAAATTGGTTTTAAATTAGTTTTGATCATCATTTTCACCATTTCTTTCTTGTTTCCTTGTTAAAATATGTGTCTCTTATCTTCTTGTTGCTCCTTATCGTGTATCAAATCAGTTTTCAAGTGGATTCGATCAGTTTTTCTTCACCATTTTTACTAGGGTTTCACCATTGTTTGTGTTTGACAAGTATGTTACACTTTTTCATTTTTTTCATTGTTTTTGTAAATGAATTTATGGTTTTATGGTTTTTGATTTTCTTTGTTCATGTTTTCTTGTATCATTGTAAATAATATCATACTCTTTTTCATTAGGGTTTTTTTGTCATTATTTTAGTTTTATTCTTACCCAACCATTATCATTTGACATTTGATAGTAGTCTAAAACCCTCACCATTTTTATATGGTACTATTCGGGTTTTGAAACTTGACTAACAAATGCCACTCAAACTTCAATGATACTACTTGGGTATTTTTCCTTGATAAGCAACATCAAGCATTTGTTTTCTTGCGAGAGGTAAGTCAGGTTTTAAAACTTGACTTACATCCGAGCACATTCCTTTCAATGCACTGTGGGGTTAAAAACCCGCATTGCACATGACTTGCATTTTACCTAGCATGTGGTCCCGCAAAACTTTGCTAAAATAATACTCATATGCGTGTTAGGGTTTAAACCCTAACCAACACAAAATTCCACCCTACCTTCACATGTAAAGTGGGGTTTAAAATCCACATTTCATGCTCGATGAACTACCATTCAGTGAACATATGAAAAGATGGGTTTATTTACCACATACCTATTACAGTATGTAGTGCAAGGTTTAAATCCTGCACTACATACGAAACCCTAGCACTCTATTGCATAGATTTACTCATCTATTATTGCGTGGGAAATGAAAACCACATTACACCATTCATAGTTTTGATGTATTTCATGTTTTGCCACAACATGAAGGTTGGGGATTAAACCCCAATATACCCTTATGATCCGACCATGTCTGCATGTGAACTATGTGCTCTTGCGGGGAATTTTCCCGTGATAACACATTGTTGGTTTTCACTTATATGTAGGTTGGGGTATAAACCTTGACTTGCATAACTTACCATTCACACAATATGTAATTCGGGGTTTAAATCTTGACCTACTCCTTGACACCAATAACCAGTTACACCCTCATGTAGGGGCAAATATTTTCTCTTCCCTTACATCAATTTGTTCAACTCATGTATAAAGGTGTTGATTTTCTCTACCTTTGCACATAAATTGCACAAGCCTCATGTAGGGGAACATAATTTATGCGCCTTTACATCCAAACTATCAAATCCCCTACAGGGGCAGAGAATTTCTCCACCCTTGCATCCCAAATTTATAGTACATGCAAAAGCGCAACTTTTTCCCACCATTGCATGAGATCCTGAATTTTCTCTAACATTGGGAAAATATAAGATTTAGTTTTTTAGCTCATCCACCAATGTTCAATCCTTCACCAAACAAGAAAAATATGAAGTATAAGTACCAAGAGGTTTTCCCAATGTCCTTTATGACTTCAAATGAGAATGAGTTCAAAGACACCAAAATTGGCCATGTTGATATGTCCGAGTTTCTTGAAAGAGTGAAAAAACTACCATTGGATGCAGGCATGAGATGCATCATTGAGAGAAATATCCATTTGGTGTCCTCATTCCCCATGTCGACACATAATCCTCAATTCATACTTGTAGTGGTAGCTCATTTTCATAAGGAGGACATGAGTGTCAAGGATACATATGGAAATGTACTGATCATGTTGGATGAAGAGTTATTTGGTAAAATATTCCAATGCCCATGTATAGATACATATGCTGACCTCACCATTAAACAATCACAGACCCATTAGAACAATAATCTAGACAAGTAAAATAAGGCAATCAATACGAGGTGGCTCAAAAATCCTAGGCCAAATATCTCTAGATGGCCTAGGAGCATTCCTCAAACTGATTTCATTGAGGAGGTAAATATTTTGATAACCCACTAAGTAGAATTAAGGGATTGCCCACTTCTTCCACTTTTCAAGAGTGGATGTATCTCTATATTCATGTCATAAGGAAGGGCCAACAACAAATATTTTTGGGAAAGCAAATAATTTAGACTATCCTTGATCAACTTTCTAAGGTTAGTACCTCATTGAAGTTTTAAATGACTTCGTACCTAGTTTATGTTGTTGATTCCATATAGAAATTTCTTGGGTTATCATCAAAAGGTGACAAAATGAAAGTTATCATTTATCAATGTTACTCCTAATTGACCCTAAAGAAAAGTATCCAACATTTTAAGAGGATCAATGATGCTCCTTTCGCTTCATACCTGTGTATGTTTGATAGAGAACTTGAGAAGAGAAGAGTATTAGATGATGCATGGGAGCTTATTAATAAGTCCGGTTGTATTATCCTATAGTTCCTCACCTTCACATATCTTAGAGTTGGATGTTTTGATGGATACCCATACATGCTTACCAGGTATCCGGGTGATAAGATTGTACACATGGAGCTATGTAGGAAAATCATTATTTTTCATAGTAGGCAAGTTGAATCACATAAGCTTGGATTCAAGTTTCCTTTGACAATCAACAGATACTCCATCACCACATCTCCTATGACCAAGGCTATAGAAATAGAGATGCAGTGGATCACAATGAAAAAATACAAAAGGAGGCATGATTTTTATTATAGGGGGATGAAGGACAAGCTCAAAAATATTTACACTCATGTGCATAGGGTTGAGGATATATGGGTAGATTGTAGGATAAATGAAGATATAAGGAAGCTTGACTATTGTTGGCTTACCTTGGATCAGATTGTAACTTGGATCTAGCTAACATTCTTGAAGTTATGGAAGATTATGAGAAGATCCTTGATCTTTCTTATGAAGGAAATCAAATTATTGAGACCCCTCTTCCTCCCATCTAGCGGTCCAAATATGAGATGATCTCCATTAGAGAGAGATTCCAACAAATTCTTGTTAACACAAATGTTTGGTTATAAGAGAGGGGAATAAAATTGAAATATTTTAATATTGGATCTGAAGAAGAGGAAACTAAAGGGTCTACTGGAAAGAAGGTCAAGTCGTGAACAAAGAATAAAAATGATGCACCAAGTACTAATAAGATTACCAAAATCATTTTCATAATAAAAGGGGGGAAGAGTATGGAGACATAAGGGCCATCTACTTTGACTGAAGAACAAGGAGACAAAAATCTAGATGAATAAACTCAAGAGTCTCTGGTCACTTCACCACATGAGTCCGCTCTAGAAGACTCTCCTATTTATTCTTCTCCTATCACTACAACATTGCCTAGTCCTACCCACCTACTGCTACAAGTGAACAACCTTTGCCTACTTCCATCACCATCTCAGTTGCTGCTATTGTTTGAATTCAATTTATTCATTCATCCCCAACTTTTGGGTCTATTTTTTAGAGTCCTCGTAATAACTTTGAAAATATTTTTGGATCTTCACCTTCTTTGCCTAGTTTTTCATCTCTTGTGTTTGATGTGAATACAAAATCTAAGTTTGATAGATTTGTATTTGAGTTTTTATAAAATATTCCTAATTTGGAAATTTTGACCAACACTCCACCTCTTGAAGCTATCATCATTGTTAGTACAGTAACGTCAACTCAAACTATGGTGGAAGGTCTAGAAGTGGGTTTTTCTCCTCTTCCCCCTTGGTTGGCTTCTCAAAAAACAAAGAGGAAGAAGCAAACTGTCTCTCCCGATGACTTCAATTTTGGTCAGTTGGTGCCTATCAAGAGCAAGTCCACAAAGAAGGCCAAAACTCTTTCAAGAGTGTTGGTTGATAAATCAGGTTACAAGTATGTAGAGGTAGCATA